>PYAF01005672.1:1438345-1480881 GCA_007407185.1 Glycine tomentella
ATTTCTCTTATTTTACAATATTATATTTTAAAATGACAACTTCTAATTTTTTTTTATCCTCAATATATTTATTCAATTTTTTTATTATCCTTTTTAAAATAAATTATGATTTTATTACTTCAGTCATTTTATACTTATTAACTACTTCAACAACTAATTTTACTAACACTTATAAATTAATAAATTAATTTTTCAACTACCAATTAATTTTTGAACTAACTTTATAATTTTCAGTTAATTTTTTAACTAATTTTATCGAACATAAATTATTAGTATAAAATATCTTATAAAATAGAAACAAAACAAAAAATGTATAAAAAATCCGTGTTATACAAATTACATAATATATAAAAAACAAACTTAATTTTTGTCACTTGATTTGTTATGTAAATTTAAGAATTTAATATTGTAAAATAAGAGAAATTGAGTGAAAATCATGTCCAAAAGTATATAACAGAATGTTGGTTTAAAAAAAAATTATATATAAATAGAAAAATTAAATATATATATTTTTAAATCATAACCTATCAAATCATTATCCTTATTTAAAAAAAATCATTATACATTAAATTTCTTACTCTCAAGATATATTAATAATATATTATGCAATTTTATTTTTTAATCGAATGTAAAAATTATTATTACATGTTAAAAAAGAATAAATAAATAAGATAAACATTAAGAGGGTCTAATTTAGTTGTTTGAGATCTGTAAATTATTATAAATTTTCTGATAAAATCTACATAAACTCATTTTAAAATATAATTATTATTGTTAATTTTTCATAATTTAAAAAAAAAATGCACTTGGAGTTGAAAGTGAAAAAGAAAGAAATAAAGAGGGAGGAGGGAAAAGAAAGCATAGCTTAGCATAAAAAGAAAAGTAAAGGAAGGGCGAAGTTGAAAAAACCAAAACCCTCTGCGACTGAAGCCCTAGACTACTACACACTTCGCAATGGCGGTTGTTGCGCAAACCCCTGACATCGCCGGCGATAGACAGTCCGGCCAAGACGTTCGCACCCAAAACGGTACCGTCTCTCTCTCCTTTTTTTTCACAATGAAAAACGTAACAACCATTTCTAACATCGTTCAATCTCTGTGAATGCAGTTGTGGCATGCCAAGCCGTTGCCAACATCGTCAAAAGCTCTTTAGGCCCCGTTGGCCTCGACAAGGTACTCTCACTCTCTCTCTTTCTCTTTCTCTCTCTATACATAGTTAGATCTTAGACGAAGTAAGCAATGTCTGATGCGATTCGTTTCAGATGCTCGTCGACGACATTGGCGACGTCACTATCACCAACGACGGCGCCACGATTCTCAAGATGCTTGAAGTGGAGCATCCTGCTGCTAAGGTGAACCACACTCCACTCGCTCTTCGCTTTCTCTGTTTTCTCGTTCCATTGCTTTTTATTACTCACATGTGTTGCTTTTTAGGTTTTGGTGGAACTCGCCGAGCTTCAGGACCGAGAAGTCGGAGACGGCACTACTTCGGTCGTCATTGTCGCTGCTGAGCTTCTCAAAGTAACCGCATCGCTCTCTATTTGGTTGGCACTTTGTTTTTGTGTTTGTCTCAGATGTAACTAACTAACTAACGAGTGCGAGTGTTCTTTTCTGCAGAGGGCAAATGACCTTGTCAGGAACAAGATTCATCCTACCTCGATTATCAGTGGATATAGAGTAAGTGTCTTTTAATAATTTCTTAAACTTAATTAATTGTCTATTGCTATATTTAATCTTTGTAGCTACCATTATGAATTTTTCTGTTCTGCTATTTGAATTGCGAATTTGCATGGTTTAACTAACTTCTCTTTATGTTGATTATTCTTTATAGCTTGCTATGCGAGAGGCTTGTAAATATGTAGAAGAAAAACTAGCTGTCAAGGTAAGATCTCCTTAATAAACTTTTTTATTTTGTATGCATATTTTTTAAGCTTAAGTTATCAGTGGCCCGAACCTTTTCTTCTCTGGTCTCTTCTCTCCTCCTTTGATTGTCGATAGATATCATTGTTAGAATATTTGAATGCCAATGATGTTAGTTCCATAATGATTGTTCTTTCACATTTTTTGCAGTCATGGATGTGTAGAGTCATTGTATGCTGTATTCCACTCATTATGAGTTCTTATGATTAGATTTCCTTAAATATGCCCATTGCCCAATAATATCACACTACTTATCAATATGTATGCTTATTGTTCATGTCTTCCTTGCATCAATGATACAATCATTAACTAATGCAAAAGAAGTTTGGGATGTGAGGACTGAGGACGAAAGCTTGCATCTCTTGGTTATTGGTTCCCTGTTTTATATTTTGAAAAACCTACTTTGGACCATATGACCATTGTTATGTTATGTCTAAATATTAATAAATTGTTGTATATCATGTGTTACTCAGTTGGATTTTTCTCTTGACTTTTAGGTTGAAAAGCTGGGAAAGGATTCACTAATTAACTGTGCCAAGACCAGTATGTCCTCAAAGTTGATAGCTGGTGATAGTGACTTCTTTGCCAGTTTGGTATGTTTGTAATTGCATTGGCTTTATATAGAATGTTGAGAGTTTATATCACATGATTGATGCACACCATGTTCTGCTGCTTCTGCAAATTCTAGCGCATATCCAATCGACTGAAGTTTATATGCATTTTCTGTTTCTTGTATCAATATTTAGTTGGATTAGTAATTGAAAACTTGATATTGATAAAGCTATATTCTTTTCAATCCTCATCTCATTTGAATCCTGATTTTTGTAAAATAAAAAATCTCCTAACCTTACTAGATTTGACACTTTCTTTCTGCTTTAGAGGAAAGGAGTTCAAATATTTCTTGATTTCATCTGTTTCTACTGTGTTTTAAATGTGTAAAATTGTTTATTGTTGACCATATTTGGTTTGGAAGTATGTGTGCTGTCACACGAAACTGAAATAAAACTTTGTTGTCGGTACTAGGAGACTTTTTATAATCAATAAATTGAATTTTTGGGATATGGTCTAAGTGATTTTTGAAACCTCTGTTTTTCATTATGAAGGGTTATTTTCTGAAGTTATGGATTAGTTGCGAAAAAGATGCTATAACTGCTATTTTGGGACAGTTTTTTTTTGGTCTGTAGAGTGTAGACTGTAGGTATAGGTAGTCACTAATAATTGACTTATGTGTGCAATTTACACAGGTTGTAGACGCAGTGCAAGCTGTAAAGATGACCAATGCTCGAGGTGAAGTTAAATACCCAATCAAGGTTGGTAGTAGAATTCCTGTGATTTCAGTTCTTTTCCTGGATGAAAGATGCCAATTTGCGCAATAAGAACATCTGTAGTATATATTTTAATCTTGCTTCTTACTTGCTTTAATGTTCATAGGATTTGAATTGATTTAATTTCTTGCTTCTTTTGTGCCTCATGCTTCAGGGAATCAATATCTTGAAAGCTCATGGAAAAAGTGCTAGAGACAGCTTTTTGATGAATGGTTATGCTCTAAATACTGGCCGTGCTGCTCAAGGAATGCCTCTTAGGGTCGCCCCTGCAAGAATTGCCTGTCTTGATTTCAATCTTCAGAAGACAAAAATGCAGTTGGGTGTTCAAGTTTTAGTTACTGATCCTAGGGAACTAGAGAAAATTCGTCAAAGGTACTGTCAGTATGATTATATGGGTTCTATATTACTATGATACCCAACTTTTGTGGATTCATTTTCCTTAAATATAATGAGAATAAATCTATTATCTTATTGAAAATAAGCTGTTATTGGGAAAAACCCAAGTCCCTCATTGGCTAGAAATAAGACAAAGACAGAATATATAAGTGGGGGGCAACCTTTCCCCATTAGCTAGCTTTTGGGGTTGAGTTAGGCCCAAACCCACATTCTAAGAGCTGTATAAAATAGGCATAAATAGAAAACTTGGATGATAGGCATGAAATCAATCCAAAGCCCTGTTAAGCTAAATACTCAAAATATTATGGTTAGTTATTGATTTGTGTAGTTCTTATAAAGACTATTGTTCTAATTGTGTAAGCCAGCTTATGTTAAGTTTCATTGTGGGAATTTGCTTTTGCTTTGTTTGGGACAATTCTCCATCCATACGTCTTGCAAGATAAAGTAATATCTATAATACATTTTGACTAATGGCCTTTTTTTTCTAATTGCAGAGAGGCCGATATGACTAAAGAACGCATTGGAAAACTGCTGAAGGCTGGAGCTAATGTTATTCTGACAACTAAAGGAATTGATGACATGGCTCTTAAGGTATGTTTCTTCGATATATTTCTTCGAGCAAGAGGATTTAGTTATAATCTTACATTTAGGCTGTCAAAGAAAGTGTTTGACTTTATCTTTTTGTATTATATGATAATATATATCTGTTGACAGTTGAGCATGTCATGTTTTAACCCTTGTATAAATTACTCATCCTGATCAATTACAAGGGTTGTTTGGTGGCTGTTTGGGTGCGTGAAGTTCACATCTTAGATTGGAGTTTGGTGTTTGATGGAATTTATCGATTTAGGGGAAATTCAAGCTGAGTATTAGGGGTTTGATGGGGGAGTTTTTAATACTTTCAGCGGATGAGGCATTACACCCAGGAACTCATGACATGACAGAAGATAGGATTTTTACTTAAAATTTTCTTTTCATTCACTATACATTTTTTTTGATTGCGGTATCATTACTTGTATTGGACTATAGTTAAAACTGAGGACCAAATGGTACAAAAGGTTGAAGTTATAACCCTTGTGGCTTGTGTGAATTCAGTTACCAAGGTCCATTTTTAGGGAATAAATGCCTGACCTTACTAACTTCAGAATGATGAAAATACACCAAATTTTTGACATATGTGCCTATGGATCTTTAAACATGACTTCTGGTTTTCTTCCTTTTGCATTGATGGATTTTGTGGTTCTCTGTTCAAGATACATGTTCTTTTACTGATGAATGACATATAAAGTCATGAATTTATGCATTTTGTTCTGACCATTTATTCTTGTTTCAGTACTTTGTTGAGGCTGGGGCAATTGCTGTAAGACGTGTGCGGAAAGAGGACATGCGCCATGTTGCCAAGGCTACTGGTGCAACATTGGTAGCCTTTTTTTTCCTTTTTTCTTTTTATAAATTTAAATTGCAATGTTAGCAAGTTGACAGTAAAGCTGAATATTTGTCATAATAAAGTGTTGATTAGATAGGGCTCCATTCCTTCTTTTTTTAACTCCTTTTTACTAGTTGAACAAAAAATTGTTGCTATTTTTATGGGTTGGTGGGAATGCGACTGATTCAATGCATTCTAACAATTGATGACTCTGAATATTTCCTGCTTAAAATCTTAGATTTTTAAAAGCTTGCCATCCCAAGAAACCCTTTTGCATTCTGAAATATGAACATTGTTAATGTCAAATTTAAATTGAACTAAATTAATCTTTGTCTTACCCGGGGGTCTCTATTGGTGAAGGGATTTATTTTCATTTTGGGCTGTATCTTTTAATCATTCTGGCAGTAAAATGGTTTTTCTAATTTCATTGCATTTTAAGTTTCTTGATGTTTTAAGATGGTTCTCTTTTATATATGCCTGATCATTACTTAAATAGTGGTTGCTAGGGCATTTTATTAATCGTATTTTGGTTTCTCTTTTGTAATTAAATACCTTCTGGCACAAAAAAGAAGAGCTTCGTGTCTTAATTAGCAACCACGAGGGATGAATTTGTAGTTAATAAAATGCCAAAACCAGAGAAGTAATCATTATCCTCGATTCTATTCATTTCAATTTGCATTTTTATCCTTCCCCTAATAGTTATTGACTTTCCTTGAAATTAATGCCAAACTTCTGTGTTAACAATATCTCAGTTTATATTTTTTGTCAAGCAACATCAGTCTCTTGTATAGTATCCTCTTTTTTGGATAGAAGTTTTGAATACTATTTCCTTGTTTATTATTGGACTTGATTTTTACTTTGACACAGGTCTCAACATTTGCTGATATGGAAGGGGAGGAAACATTTGAACCATCTTTTCTTGGATCTGCTGATGAGGTTGTTGAGGAGCGAATTTCTGATGATGCTGTAGTTATGATCAAAGGGACCAAAACTACAAGTGCAGTAAGTTTTTTATTAACTTGTAGATTATTTGTAGACAGAAAAGCACAAGGAGTTTTGGATATCTATTAAAATTATATTTATAAATATTTTTTTAAGAAATATGATATTTTTTACTCATCATCTTCTCACACACGCATGCTCGTACGGGGGGACACTGATAGTTTATTATTTATTATCTGGTGCACATTGTGGATAGCTTGCGGTATCACCTGATTCTGTGTTGTTCTTCTGTAGGTCACTTTGATTCTAAGAGGTGCAAATGACCATATGCTTGATGAGATGGATAGAGCTCTGCATGATGCATTGTCCATTGTCAAGAGAACTCTTGAATCAAATATGGTATCCTGCATACGTAGCTTTAATCCTACTTTGGTTGAAATCAAAATGTTGCTTTAGATTAAGTTTTTCAAATGATGTCTTTTTATTTTGCCTTCCTTGTGCTTGTTTTTTTAATATATAAAATTCAGGTGGTAGCTGGTGGAGGTGCTGTTGAAGCAGCATTATCAGTTTATTTGGAGTACCTTGCTACAACGTTAGGATCTCGGGAGCAGTTGGCTATAGCAGAATTTGCTGAGTCTCTGTTAATCATTCCTAAGGTAAGTTACAAGCTAAATTAATGGCTTAAGGTTTGGGTCTTCTGCTTATTTTACAAATAACTAGGGTGGTTGGGCCTAGTTGAACACATGGTGTAAAGTTTGAGTTTTGTCTTCATCTCCCGTCCAATAATTAAATTCTGTAATTTTAGTCTAGTGTACTTTCATGTGGGGTTAGTGTGGTAAACAATTTACTTTTTGACTTTATATTTAAATTTAAATATTTGGTCTTTTCACTCTTTTGAGACACTTTTAATTGATTGGTTCTTATTTCCAAACATTTAAGCACTGACAATGTATATGTTGGTGTCACTTAACTGGTGCAGGTGCTTTCTGTTAATGCTGCTAAGGATGCCACTGAGCTGGTCGCGAAATTACGGGCCTACCACCATTCAGCACAAACTAAAGCCGATAAGAAACATTTATCAAGGTATTTGCTTACTAGTAATAGTAACTATATTGTTTCCTTTGTATTTATCTTCTTCCTAGCTTCGGGTCTGTTTGTTGAATTTATCTTTGTTGTGCCATTATATTTTAAACATTAGTATTTCTTCCAACCTGTGTTGGAATGGTAATTCATCGTATATGATTATTATGCACACACTCACTCAGAACTTCGTAACCATTTGACATGAAGCTACTCACGTGATTTTGCAATATCATGTGCCATATTTTTGGTTATTTGGGTGTTGTGTGCAAGGAGAAATATAGGGCAGGATATGTTGAATTTGGCAGGTAAAATAAGTTTGTGCATCTGCCCATAATATGTAGATTCAGGTATTATTCCAACATGTGAATACGTTAATGAATATTAGAGAAAAGTAACAATGGAGAATACATATGAAATGATGCTTGATAAACTTTGGCATTCTTTTCTATCTCGCTAATTATTGTTATTATTTTGCTCTTTTTCCCCCCAGTATGGGTTTGGACCTTTCGGAAGGGAAAATTAGAAACAACTTGGAGGCCGGAGTCATTGAGCCTGCAATGAGCAAAGTAAAAATTATTCAGGTATGTATTGAGTTAAATATCAACAGTTCTTGACTTCAAGATACAGCTTCTTCTTATACAGCTGTCTGATAAGTTGTACTTTTTTCCCAGTTTGCTACTGAAGCTGCTATTACTATCCTTCGAATTGATGACATGATCAAGCTTGTCAAGGATGAAAGTCGAAATGAGGATTAAAGTATAACTGAATCTAGGAGGCATCTACTTCCCAGTGCTTAGAAAAGGGAGAGTTTTGCAGGTTGTGCTGGTGTGCATTTAAAGAGGGTATCTGCATTTTATCTTCAATGCCCTTGTTCTTGAAGGAAAAATGTTCTAATTATTTTTCTGAAAGTAGCGTTTATTTAAATCTTAGCATTTTATATTCCAACAAATTTTAGGCAAACATTTTTGGTCATGCATTGGCTGGTTGCATGCTTGTACATGTCTTTCTGAGGCAGTGTTTGGGTTGTGAAATTTTGATGTTTCGTTGGTAGTAATAAGAACTAAATACGTGTGCGAATGGGATTATGATGCCATTTAATCTTCTTCCATATTATGAGAGCTCAGAACATCTTCTTACACATTCTTATATATATATATATAAGAACATCTAATACATGCTAACTATAATTTATCGTTGTTGTTAATGTAACAATAGTACCTGGCTATGATAGATAATATCATAGTACGGGCGGCAAAAATAGTAAGTTAGATGAATATAGCTGAACTTGTATCGAATAGGATCAATGGAATTCGGGATGACATTTTATGTTAAGATTCATCGATTAACAAGTTCAACTGTGTTGATAAAATTCAGTAAAATTATATTTATCTAAACTTGTAATTTTAATATGATTAGCAAATTGTACATCTACTGCATGTTTTTTTATATAGTTTTAAATGTGATAAATATATAATTATCATCATTATTAAGGATGATAAAATCATTTCAAGTATCATAAGAAACTTTTTATTGTCAATGATGAGAATTAGGTTTTGTTTATTTATCATAAGGAAAAAATTAAGGAAATTTTTTTTTCTGGAGAGAGAGAGAGACGTCCAGATAATGGATGCTATTGCTAACTCTTCATCAAAATTAAAAGAAAAAAATCTAATGGGAGTCTTCAACTTTGTTTTGACAACGGATTCACAACTCAATTCAGTAATTGATAAGTAGGAACTAGGAAGGTGAAAAACAATAAAATAAAATAAAATCATTCACGACTGATAATAGAAAAGAAAAAGGTGCTCACAATTTGCATTGTGAAATGCAATGTGGAAGCTGTTACCGTTTATCATCACTGCTTTGGCTTGAGCCTTAAGAAAGCCAATGTAGAGAATCACTCACGCTTGATAGTGACAAGGAATCACACAATTTTCATTTATCAACATATTCATTCTTATATTACAAATTAAAAAAATTCTTATATTACAAATTCAAAATTCTCATTTTGAACACGTCTGTTTTTGTAATAGTTTTTTTTAACAAACTTTTCTTCTGCAGTATTTTTTCCCTAAAAAATCTAAGTTAATTTATTAAAATTTTATGTTACAATATTAAATTCCCAAATTTTAGTTTTATGTAATTGTAATTACTTAGTATTATATTCAGCAAAAAAATATTGCTTAGTATTATTATTTTTTAATTTCGTATCAAATAAATTTTAGTTATGTCATTTTAATTATTCAGTTAATGGTGAAGATTTTCACATGAGAGAGGATCCATTAAACTGAGGGGTATGAAATTATAAATATAATTTCATCACGGAAACATCTTTAGCTTGGTCCAGGTTCATGCCCATGACAAATTACATAAATATTCAACCCTTTCTTTCATGCATTGCTAATCGCATATTGAGGTTACAAGTGCACAAAACAAATATAGCCTACTTACATATCAATCATCTTATTGTATCGGAATAAATAAATAAATAAACATGCAGCAGCCAATAGAGAACTCGATTACGAAGGGGTTAATGTAAGTTGAAGGAGTGAAGAATACGAAACCATTACGAGATGGTGATAAAGACGAGTGTCATGGTATTGCTATTCCTTTATTTGCTGCCAATTTTTCCATTGATAGGTAGGTGCAAGTGTGCAATAATGTTTTCTATGAACCAATTCTATTTTTGTTATACCAATTTTATGTCTATGTGAAAATAGAGTTGAGAGGGGATATAAGGTGAGTTTGATGGTTAAGAAAGAAGAAAAGATAAAAAAAAATGTTATGAATTTTATCCACTCTACTAATAAAACTGACATTCTAATACACTAACATTTGTCTATAAAAAAAACTAATTTTATGTCTATGTGGAAATAGAGCTAAGAAATTGTTCATTTAATTCACAGTGCTATGTGTACCGTGGCAGATGAACATGGTTTTAGGCATGTGCTACTATGCAAGGTGATATTAGGGAAGGAGCCAACCTAGTTCTAAGCAATATGACACTGGGGTGGATGATATATCAGCACCTAGAAGACATATTGTATGGACTGCTTATATGAATACACACATTCATCCAAATTATATTATAAGTTTCAAGTATAATTATATTAAGGGTATATAAAATATTCCCTAGTTCATTTTTTTAAATAAATTTTGTTATTGTTTACTCAGTAGTAAAGTTGTGTCTTAGTGATTTGTTAGTTATGGATATTCGAATTTGAAAATAGTCTCTTTGAATATTCAAGGGTAAGACCGAGTACAATATCTCTCTCGGTTAGTTATGGTCTGCGTATAGCGTGGACCCTCCGAACAATGAGGTAAGTAGTTTTTTATTTTTTAGTAGTTTACTGAAATTGATTGAAAATTATGACTTTCACTTCCTGTTAAATAATCTTGCCTGTGATTTTATAGTGTTCAATAATTTCAAATTAATAATAAATAATATGTTAGAAAGAGTATATTAAAGCATAGTTGCAGTTATTCTCTTTCAAATTTGTAACAAGTTCTTGGATCAAGGCTTAATCATTTCTTGGTTTTGGTGTGCAGATCCAGAGATACATGGGGCACGGAAACCTCAATCACCATATGTGTCATTTCCCGATATAGTGGCAAGGGTTTCAAACCATTTGAAACCAGCACAAATGTCTATGTTACTCAAAAGACTACCGGATTTTCAAAGTAATGATCAATATTAAATAATTGTCTTGCTTTCAGGTTCTTATTGTGTTTTGTGTTTTTTTATCCACTGCTTAATTTGTAAGGTAAAAATTTGCAGTAACTGATTAAAATTTAATCTGTTTGGAGTCAGGAACAAAATATTTCACGAGAACAATGGGTAAACAAAGTCAGATTGATTTTAGGAGACGAACTGCTGCGTTCGGTGATCACAACCCAGTGACAATGTGATAGAATGGATTTTATGCCCAAAATAAAATGATTGAAGGGTCATGTAAGATGGAGTTAAATATGTATTTTATAAATTACAATTTTTATTTTACTTGTGTTAAAATAGGTTTTTTCTGTTTTGAATTGGGACGTCATTTCTTTCTCCTAAATTTTGAGTAAAGGAAAAAAAAAACACTTGCATAATTATTATTTATTAATTGACATTACTTAGGTCTATATAAATGTATTCTCTTTACATATTATTAATCAATGAATGAAATATTTCAGTTTTATGTTATTTTCTGTAGTCTTTTATAGCTTTAGTCGTAGTATTTTAGGATTTTATCAATACAACAGATACACATGAAATTGTCGTATGTATAGAATGAAAGAGCCGTATGTGTAGGGCACTTTATCAGCTACTTTCGCTACTACACTTTATCATGATTTTAGTACAATGTACTTTTGCAGTTATTTTTTTGGGGTACATTAATGGAAATTTTGGTACTTTTGCAATATTTGAAAATTGAAGCTCATTCGTGACATGTGAAATATGAGTTCACAACTGATCTGGATTAGCGAAGTATAACTTCCTGATCATGTTACATTGTTACTCCATACTGTATTTGGGATATTTTCCATGGAGACAAGGTCTGTATTTATACATGCATTTGCATCTGATTTGTACTTTTGATATATTATTCCTTTTTTACGGAATATGATATTATTGTTTTGCTAATATAATTGATTCCTTTTTGAAATGTGTGAATCTTTTTGTAGAATAATATAACTAAATAACTACTACTATTTATGTTTGAGAAATAAAGTAGGTTGATCAATTAATAGTTTTAGGCCCCTATTTTATTGTTACCTTACCACATGATTCTCAAACGATTTTTACTTAGCTCCCTAGTCCTTTGTCCTATGATTTTGTTCAATTTTCTCTAGAATTATTTCAATTTAATTGACATTGAGGTAATTCTTCACAAAGAGGAGGAATGGATGATATCTCCCTCTAGTTGTGATGATGAAATTTTTTTTAGATCCATATATTAATAGGATCTAGCAGTTAGATCCTATTAATTGATAAAAAAATTCAAACCACCTGTTTTTCATAATCTTATATAGATCAATTGTGTTAAGCTTAATATAATCAAATAGGTAAGATTTGCATGTTAGACCCAATCAAACTTGATCACACATCCAAACTTTTATCTTTATCTTTTTTTTTTCTTTTATAAATATGATTTCAAAAAATTAAAAATTAGACAAATAATTGAAGAAAAAATGGGCTATACACTAACAATATAATTTTTTTTACAATCATCCAATTATAATTCACCATTATGATAAGTATATTGATTTTTAAAATAATTATCTTAAAATAATTCATATAGTGATTTATGATTGAATGACAATGTAAAATTGTTTTATACCGTTAGTGCATAAACATTAAACATATTATTAAATATAGATATAGTATGAAACTTTGCTCTCCTTTTAATCTTGTTTTTTTATAAAATAGTTAATTATGTGCAAGTGTACAACCTAATGACTAAATAGTCTAAATTTAAAACTTGATTATGATTAGATTGAGTTAGTTGAGAAAAAAAAAATATTGAAACTAATCTAATCTAATTTATCTCAAGTGATCAGAGCAGAGTGAGTTTTTTTTTTCCTTCAAATTCTACTCAAGTCAATCAGTATCTCACAAGATGAAAAAGGCACCTACTCACCTAGCTGCATGAGAAAAGGAGAACATATGGAAATTATTTCATTTTTAAGAAACAAAATTGAATGTATGGTATTGAGGTGGATAATCATCGTTAACTTGTAACTTATCATATCCCTCATTCAGAGATCAATTAGGTTCACTGTTTCCGCCAATTGATCTAATCTTAAAACCTGTTCCACTTCCACCAAGCCATCATCATTCATCAAATGAAATCAACTCACCAATTACTAGCAATATGACTCACATTGCAAGACAGCCTCGAAATTCCAAATTGCTTCTGCACATTCTACCCTTTTGATTTCAATGCTCATTTAAATTTTTTAATGTAAAATTAAGCCTAGTACTAGTAGTATTTCTTTAGAGCTGATACAGTAGTACTGTATAATCCAAAATTCAGAATTCAAAAAAAAAAAAAAAAAAAGGTTTCTTCTCATGTTTAGCACCCAACTCTTCTAAATGAGATGAAAAATTCTTCCTAGTTCATTAGAACAAGAAGAAACATTCAAAGTCATTCTCAAAAGTCCATCAATGAAGTCCTTGCTGACCAGTGTCAAGTCCTTCATCTCAAACCATTTTCTTCGCTTCATTCGAAGAGACACACTTCTAATCCTCGATCGCTTTCACTGGAAGGACAAAATCTGCGGCCATCACTTATTTCTGCTAGATGTCAAAAGAAAAAAGCTCAAACAACTTCATGTTCCAAAAGTCACAGATTCTGACATGGGTTTCAAGTTGGTGGGTTTATGTAACGGTTTACTTTGTGTCGTTCATTATTCTTTGGACCAAAGCTCTACCATTTTTCTTTGGAACCCAGCTACAAGACAAACCAAGCGAATCATGGAACCACAAAACGCTTTGCTTCCTCATAAGATGCCACCACATTGTCTCATAGGCTTCTATTTCAACACAAGTGATGGTGATTAAGTAAGGCTTCACTCTTTTGGGAAGACAAACAATGCATGTTTTGGTGGTTATTTCACCAAACTTGTGCTGTTCGAGTTGAAAAATATTCAGTGTGTATCCATATAGTAGTAATCAGTGTGTAACTGTGAATGGATGCTTGTTTTGGACAGAGAACAGTGTGACGTTGGAGGAAACTTTGTTTTTGGGTGGCTATGGAGGTGAGTGACAAGGTTAGTAACGAAATGATTATTTCTTTCAACACGCGTAAAAACTTGCTGTGTACAAGGATTCTATTGCAGTGATTATTAGCTCAGAATCTGAAACTATGGCACGACACTTAGATTTGTGGGTTTTCTATGATAAGTACGAAGGTGTTTACTGTTGGTGTAAGTTGCACACAATTGGAATGTTTTCAACATTTGGAGCGTCCTGTAGGTGTTTTGAAAAATGAAATTCTTATGTCAACAGATAGAGTGATACATAGTGTTGGTGGAACCTTTGCTTCCTGAAGATAATCTTGGAGCTGAATTTTCTTATAGCGTCTTCAATTATGTTGAGAACTTCATAACTTCATATGGTGGAAATTTGGATGTGGAGGAAGGTGATCCCGTTGAAAGAAAATGAGTTACATGATTTGTTCATCAACAGCGTCAATATAATGCGTAATGAAGATTGAAGAATTCAACGGGCTTGTTTATTCTTTAAATTGTGTGCACTGAACTTATGAAGGCAAGTGTATTTTTTTAAGCTTTTAATTTTCTCTTGATGTGAATTTTTCTCATATGATATACACGAGTACTCATCACGGATCGTGTACTAAAACATGAAATTAAAACCGAAAGGTTGAAATCAAAGATTCAAAGGGATAAGTAAATTTTTCGTTCCATTAAATTGTTTCTCATAGCTTACAAAGCAACAATAGTTCTGTTATATTCAAATGAGATCAAATGAAATAAGGATTGTTTTGCTTTGTCTGCTTCTATGAAGTTCTTTTATACAGTCACAGAAGGCTTGACTTTACGGATTTGCTTATTAATATTAAACAAGAGAAGCTTTGCGTTGGGGCCTCGTTATATCAGATTTGCTTTTAGAATCTGATGAATGAATATGCAAATATTTTAACAAAATTTATCCACGTCTATTTCAGAACTGTGATCTGGCGAGTTTCAGATAAGCTTCTGCCTTTTTATACTCCGAGGGTGTTTCCATACATGGAGGAATCTTAGAATGAGAGTGTTGTTCCATTATTAAGTGTATGTCCTTTTATAAATAATAGATTGCTGGCTAGTAAGTTAAGAACACTTGCTAACAAATCCAAAGTGAAAAGTTTGTAAAAATTTAACATTTAATGTTATCAAGCAACACACTGTGATTTTTAATCTATCTATTGATTAATTCTTTAACTAACATTTTTATGACATTTGTTAGCAGAATTTTCTCCTTGGAAACATTGAGATAAGCAGAAAATTTTCGTCTTTAAGATGAGTAGATCGGTGTTTTTAGGTAATCTGGGATAACATCCATGGGATTCTCACCATTTGCCAAACAACAAAGTTACGGGGAAATCTTACCAATTTCACTACATCTAGAATAACTTTTAGATAGACATTATTGATCATAAGCACTCAAATTATTAGTATGTGACCCATATAAGTTTCTGGGAGTTATAATGATTTGAGTGCCTAATGAATAATGTAATAATAATATATGATATGATGTCTATTTAAAAGTTTCTCCTAAATCTATCCTCAGCGAAATTGATATGTTCAAGCCGTAATGAAAAATGTCTACCATCCATGGCCATGGGGTGTGTGAAGCCTTTAGGCTAAGAGCCAGAAATTTCTGTGGGTTTTGGAGTTGAGAACAAAGCCTCCATTTTGGCCTTTCCTCTGTACACTAACACAGGTGCACGAGCTGTTTTGAATCAAATACTCTGCAGTGTCTATCGCTTTCACCCCTTTCATAGATCCACCAGCAGGTCGCTTATATCTGTTGCCATGCATTCAAATTTCAAACACAAAAGAAGAATTATAAGTTAGCAACATAAAATTAACTTCTACACCAGCATTCTACAACTACATACTGCACATATGTAAATTCCTTTTAAAAGTTTTTTAATGCATTGATCATGAACCAAACGTGAAATTAATGGATTCTATCATAGAGAAAATTAACTAATATTGTATTAATATAATGGATTAATTATAAATAATTTTAAATTATTACAAAAGTAGGCTGTTCTTAGTACATTCTAATTAAATTCTACTATTAAGTATTCAAATTAAAAATAATCCAGTCACAAAAGGTTACAGACTTTATACATTTTTCTTTCCTTTCAAATATCATATCAAAGCAGAGATAGAAAAGAGACAGAGGAAGAATTTTGATTCTTTTTTCTTCTATTTTCCTTTGTTTAAACTTGTAAATGAAATATATAAAAAAAAAATTAAAAATCCTTTTTCTTTAATCAAACACTATGGAAACAATACTTGAATCTGTCTTTCTCTTCATTGAGACAAGAATTTAAGAAAATACAGAAAGTAGATCTCAAATATAATCCCATTTTGGGGTGAATTGGAATGGAAAATAGAGAGATAGAGAGAAAAGAAAAAAGGTTGATAGAATGAAAAAGAAATAGGAAAATTTTAAGAAAAAAATGGGATGAAAATGAGATAGAAGAAAGACTGAATGCTTCCCGTGTTGGGCTATAGCGGAAACCCCTTAATCTAAAGTTACTTGGCGTTATAATCCAGTTCCAACAATGCATTTTTGATAAGAATGAATAATTCCAGCAGAAAATTAAATAGCAGTTTGAAGTAGTATACTAACCCTAATAACGCCGAAGTAATATTGCGCTTCTGGCCAATAACTACGACATCAACCCCATGCGTTTTGCTCAGAGAAAGAATAGTGCTAGCCTTGTCTCTTCCATCGATCTCCACCTTCATCACACGCACCTTCATTTTCGGCTGAGAAACACTGCATGCATGCTTCATCTCCTCCAGAAAATCGAACCCTTCTCCATCCGCCGCGGCTCCCCCTCCTCCAAGGTCCAGCGACGTAGTGGTGGAGCTTCCCAACGACGGCATCTTCAGGAAAGTCGATATGGTGTTGCGCCATGAGCTAGGGTTCTCAACGTGCAGAAGAATCAGCTCGTCTTGCTCGATCACCGCATGCGCGAGCGCGTACTGCAACGCGCCCGCCGATTCCCGCGTCGGGTCCGCCACCACCATCACCTTGCGCGCTTCTTGCGCGCTCGCGTTCCGGTTGCGGTTACTCGCCATGCCTTGCGCCATTGCTGTCGCTGCCACCACCACCACCACTGCAACCACGTCCTGAAACTCCGAGAAAAATGAAGGTAGCGAATGGAATATTATAATAATTATGATAATAATATGAGACGGTCATTCCTTTTGTGATGGTAGTATCCCATAGGAACAGAACAGAACAGCTATGAATTGTTAGCTTCCATTTTTGTGATGCATAATTAGGTGCTTTTTTTGTTCTGCACCACTATGTTTAGGGTGGAGGGTAGCGGTGGTCCTTGAGTCTCGGTCAAATTGCAATACCATGTGTATGCCTTTTTTTATTTTAAAAAAACACAAAATCATTTCCTTTTTGAAATAATACTAGTTAGGGTTTAATTTCTATTAAGAAAAACACCCTCAATTTTTTTTGTATCATTTCATTATAATTGTGATATAAACTTTGATTATAAGTGTTAGGAATCTTCATTGTGCTCGTGAGTCGTGACCCAAACCAACTCAATGACTTGGATTTCTAAGATATTTAAAATTATACAATTTTATTTATTATATATAAATTAATTATTAAATACAAAACATATTAATAATTTTGAACTCACATAATTTATTAAAATTTTAAATTAAAACACCAATGATTCTCTTTCTTTTTAAGTTATTCTTATTTTTATTTTTATTTTGTTAATATTTTCACATACTAATATTATATTTTATTTCTATCTAAAATAAGAATATTGTATTAGTATTAAAATCTTTAATCTATAAGTCAAATGTTTTCACAATTTAGTCTTTTTAAATGTATTTAATCATTACATATTTAAAAAACTTTAGACAAAAATAATTTATTATTAAAAAGTATTATTTTTTAAAAAATAAAAAATATTTTTTAAATATTCAAACCCAATTAATCCAAATCAATCCAACTCATTTATGATTATATGAAATTAGATTTGCAAAACAAAATTACACAATCCGTAATCCGTAATATTTTGATTGAAAGTTTTATGTTACAATAAAATTTAAGTGAGATTACATTTTAAACACTCCACTGATATATTTTATTTTTCTATTTC
This sequence comes from Glycine tomentella, assembly GCA_007407185.1. Lineage (NCBI taxonomy): Eukaryota > Viridiplantae > Streptophyta > Magnoliopsida > Fabales > Fabaceae > Glycine > Glycine tomentella. Next base: position 1,456,299 of record PYAF01005672.1, read on the forward strand.
TATCATATCATGTATTAACATTAAATTTGCCTACATTTATAATATTTTTCAAATTTTATCCTTAATAGTATTGAGAAGCTATTCATCTTCAAGAGAGAAGAAACAATTAAGAGTAGCAATCAACTATAATTAAAATAAATAAAAATAATTTAGTAAAACATAATTATTGCGAGAATCTTATAGAAAAAATAATGTTTTCCAAAACCGTGTTTTATAAATAAGATCGGAAGGAATAATAACAATAAACTACCATTTGTAGAATGTCATTCTAAAAAATTAAACTATTTTATTAATCATATCCTTCCATTCACTTAAATTACAATTTATAAATCATGAAGTTAAAGAGAAAAATAAATAATAAATGACAAAATAATCATTAAACATAATATATAATACAAAATTAGATAATTTCAATAAAAAGCAAAAACATTAAATTATATTTAAAAGGAACAAAGACAGTAATACAAGGTAACTCTCAGGTAAACGACAGACATGCATATATAAAAGGGAAGGGGGCAAGAATGAAAGGAGTAAAATCCAAGGTAGTAGCATCCAAGAAACTTTCCACTATAACCAGATGAGAAGAATGTTGATAAAAAGGGTACTGTGCGTTGTACACAAAATTAGCACACTTAAATACCTAAGTTAAACATCACGAGCATAATTATAACTTGTATAGAATACAACTTCGCATAGGGCAGCAGCGGGCCATATATGGTCTCTTGGGACCAAACAATGGCACATTTTAATTATTAGACCGCGGAAATGCCTGTGACCAGTCACTTTCAAACTCACATCAAGACCCTTAAAAACCGGGAGGTGAATAAGATTAGTAGCCGTTTTGCCATATTTGTTGGGACTGCTTTGGTGGTTGGCTTTGAGAACCAGCAAGGGATGCTTCCCTTGGATTCTGCTGCTGATGTTCCATAGAAATCCCAGTCTGAGAATGGTAGAAGTTAGGGTATCCAAGGGATCCAAAATGCTGTTGTGAGGGCTGCTGGCTTTGCCGAAACCCCCCTGGTTGTTGATTCTGTCCCTGGAAGCTGTAATACGTGCTGGGAGGAACTGCAGACATTGTTCGAGAGCTAGGTCCGTGAACCCACATCGGAGAATTCTCATTCTGACAGAAGAAAACACAAAATCAGTCTACCCCTTTCCCTCACAACAAAAAATGACAGTAATTTGTTGACAACAAAATGAAACACATCTTAACCCTTTTGTTTACATGCCTTTAAAAGGATCATGGTTTTACACAAGCATAAATAGAAAAACTAACAAATAACTCCATTTTGTAAAGGTGGCACTGTTGAAACCAAATTGGCTCAACTCCCAAGAGAATAAACTGTATATGGAAAACGAAAACAGTTAAATGTGCGTTAAAATGAAGATCTTTATACCTGCTGTAGCGAAATCATATGATTGTTCTCCTTGTACTGAGAGTTTATAACATCATCATATCCAATAGTTGTACTAGTAGGCGCAGCAGGTGGGTTCAATGGATAATTTCCTCCGGGAATGCTGGTGGAACTTCCAAAACCATATCCAGATGCAACAGCAGCTGACTGAGGTAAGCTACTGACAGAAATGCTATTTTTATATTGAGGAAGCATGGCTGCCAGAGATTGGTGGTATGTGCTATTTCCAGGAAAAGCCTGCTGAAATGCTGATGGCATGTAGGTATAGCTCTGAGGCAAGAATGGATAGCTAATCATATTAGCAAAATGTCCCAGAGGAAGAGTAGGCTGGGAATAGGGATGCACAGCAAGCTGTTGAGGAAGTGCAGGTCCCGTGGCAACATTGGCACCAGGCAGGGCTTGTGGATTAGGTTGAGGTGTTGAGATGTTATTAGCTCTTAGAGCCTACGAGTTGACAAATAAAATTAATGATACCAAATACCCATGTTCTCCCTCTTAATAAAAAACAATAAAATCAAGATACATATATACAGATATAACATTAAATTGTGCAAATGTAATCATTGGAAAACAATTTCAATATAAATTGCACCAATGACCTGATATTATGATAGGGGTAGATGGGGTCAGATATATTCTAGGAGGTGTAAATAGTAATAAAGCTGTTTAGTTAATAGAATAAGGAGTTAGTTACAGTTAACTAACTCAGGAAATGTAGAAATAGAAGTGAGGATAAGGAAGAGGGATCACGAGAGAGTGCTAGGAGGTTGTGATATCCCTCGAAAGAATCACATTGTAAGCTGCAGGAGTTTACTCCAAATTCTAATAGAAAAGTTCATTCCAATTCCTATTCTAATTCCTCTGATCCAGTTTCTATTAACTGGTATCAGAGGAATTATGATAAATCCTGTGTTCTCTTTCACACGCATGTAATGCCCAGATACTTGTATCAAATCCATATTCAATACTGATGCACTCATACACATCCATATTTGTGTTTTTAGACTTCCGTCTGTTTTCAAATACAGAACACCCTCAAAGTACTTGCCAACCATAAAAGTATCACAGGACTTGACAGTGGGAGAAAGCATGAAACTTGGGTTAGGATAGGATAATCACATATTGATAAATTTAATTTTATATTTTTAAATATATAAACATTTTATTTAATACATATTGTCTCACCAGGATCCTAATTTTTAAAAATAACTATAGCATTCCAAGACCAGTACCTTTGCACGGTATATATACATATATCATCTACATATTTTTCACCCATATTTTTATGGGAAACCAAAATGACTAGTAACATTGAATGGATTTGTCTAGTAGTAGTATAATAAAATGTATATACATGGAAATGGAATCACACAAGATTTATCACAGATAGATCCCCAGCCATTTATCAGGCAAAGAAACAAGATTGCACTGCAGAGTGTAGAAATACTTGTATTGAATCAAACACAAAATGGGTACAGGATACAATTGATGTGACACATAGGCATAAAAATCCAAATGCCTTATCTCATCCAATACATCCTCTTATGTTGCTAAGTAATTAATTAATTAATATAAACTTTGTAAGTTCATATGTAGAAAACAGTTATTGGCAAAATATCAGCTCATGTGAAGACACTAATCAGTAATCACTCAAGTAGCTCAAACCAAAACATGCAAAATGCCGTTTTGACACAAGTGATTGAACCAAGATATAATCTTTTGATTTGTGATGCTCTTAATGTAAGTCAGATCTTTAACTGATGTCACATGGAAGTCAACTGGACAGTTGGTATTCAATACATGTACATGCAAACATATCCTTAGTGCTTATTGTTAACCAAAATATTGGTATATAACTGCAGCCCCCAAACATAATGTACATGCAAATTCCAGTACACATCCTCTTGGAACAAGAATAATTGAACACTCTGTAAGCTGTAATCCTAGATTTATTTATGATTCAACCTGTCTCAAAAGCTTGTACATAGAAAAACTAAAATAAGCTAGAGCAGAAGTTCACCTCTGACATGGTTATAGTGGGACCACCAATTGAAGAAGCAATATTGCTATATTTTGCAGGCATTGATTGTGTTGCAGGGAAGGGTGAGTATGGGATATCCTCCCTTGCTGTTTGAACAGTTGAAGCCAACAGTGCACTGGGCAAAGAATTTGTATAAGCCTGCTAAACAATAGCACTATAAGATTAGTGCAAATAGCAGAATAGCAACATGATATTAATATTAGAAGATAAAAGAAACTACAATAATATATATGGCTTATTACTTCAGTAAAGCAATAAATGGTCCTGCACCATATTATAGTTTTCTGGAAAAAAGTACAAGTTACTGTAGTAATAAGTTGCCATACAAGTAAAGCAACTGAGCATTGAAATTCACACTCAACTCAATTACCTGTGATAGAAATCATACACCACCCAACAATATGAATGAAATATCCAAATGGAGGCATTTCTATGCCCAATTCCCAATTCAATCATAAAATATACTTAAAAATGTCCATTCGAAAAAGTATTTATTACAGTAAAACAGTACTCTACCACAAGTTCTATTGTTTGGAGAGAATAAGCTTTGATTTATTCTCAAAGAGATGAATAGCAGCACTGATCATCCCCTAGTTTTAACACTATAAGATCTCAAATCATTTTAGAACCAACTCTAATTAACTTAACACCCAAAATAAGACCCAGCCTTGAAATATGCTGAATATTGCAAGTCATAAGATATAAGAATTTATGCATTACCATTACACTAGAGAAGGGAGACAGGTTCTGTATCTGTGAGCTTGTCTGTGAATGAGGGTATGTAACATCCGGTTGTTGGGCATTTTCGTAAGTAAACTCGTGTGAAGAAGAAGGAAATGAATATTGATTTTCCTGAGCAGTTTCAGGGGGTTCAGATTTTAAAGCCTCTGATTGTGAAATGGAGGAATGCTCATAAGTCCCAGCATCCACACCAGTTATGTGAGCTACATTCCCATCAGAGGTAGTAGTAAGATGCTCATCGCCATAATAGTCACGGTTTCTGCAAGAAAAAAAAAAACACATAAGTAAAATATGACCAGAATAGTGCAGCAAAGTATACTGAGGTCTAAGCACATGCCTAACATCTGAGGACCCAATTGTTGAAACATCCTTTGCTCCAGATGTATCTTCCAAATTACTTTTCAAGGGCCTAGATGCATATGGGTCAGATCCAGAAAGGGAAGCATCGTTTGCAGATCCAAAACTTCCAAAGCTCAGATTTAAGCATTCAGCAGAATGGAGTTGTAAATGATTTGGAATTACTACAGAAGAATTTTCCTCCTCTTGTTCTGTCCCCTGATCATTTGAGTGTAAATTTAGCTGCTCTAAGTTCGCGGCCACTGATGAAACACCACCTTCAGCTGAAAGAAAGACGTTACGAAATTAGGACTTACATGTAGGCGAATGTTTGATATAATCATGAATGAACTTCAAATAATTGTATTATAATAACTCTCTAAACCATTAGAGATCAGGGCACATGACTATTTTAGTAATAAAATAACTCCTTTTAAACTATTCACATGTTAAAAGGATGAGAAAGAAAATAAAAACAAAAATAATAATAATAATAATAATAATAACAACAACAAAATAACAATAACAACAATGATGAACTTTGATTGACTTGTAAAAGGATATTGAAATATTCTTTCATTATGCTATTTCTATGACTTCAACGATTCAGGCCCAATCAAACAAATCAGAATATACGTGGATAAAAGAGATAACAACATGAAAACTAAGGAATTTCAAAGCAATTTTATATGGAAGTGCCAGTACCATCCCTCTAATTACATGATAATTATGACCCTATTTGTACAAACTTCTCAATAAGAACTTATAGGAGAACAAAAAAGAGGTAAAATAAATCAAACTTCTTTCCTTGTTTAGAGGCTCTTTGATCTAACTTCACTTTTCCAAAAGCTAAGGTGCATAGTTTACTTTTAACTTAAGGGAGAAGTTTGATTTAATTTACCTCCCAAATTCTTTTTCTACAAATGCTTATCAAGAAGTTTATCCACACTAAGTCTTAACAAATTTTATGTAAAAAATATATGCTCGATATAAATAAACATACAAGACATGCAAACTGATAAACATCCTAGTCACCTTCATTAGTTTCAATAGGATGCCGATGAGGTTGGTAGGAATTTAAGTCCTTGTACAAGCTACCATCAAAAACAGATGTACTTTCGGGATTCTCTTCAGATATACTTTTAGCAGATATAGAAGCAGATCCAACATTTTCTGGATTCTCAACAGGATCATCTTCAGCTACAAATTCATTTACATGGGTCTTCAGCTGCTGATTAGCTTCACCAGAGTTAGATGAGTTTGTATGGTACTCAGATGTTGGATGATCATCTACAACCGAGGATACAGAAACAGCTGGTTGATGCTCAATCGATGGCCATTCATCATTCTGTTCAACATTGGAGTTAATAGCAAAGCCATGGTCATTATTTGTCTCTGACACCTTGGAAGCATGACCTTGCAATGAATGCAAATTGGTATGTGAAGCTGCTGGGGTTGCAAAAACATTCTGATGGCTACCACTGTGGACAGAAGAGTTAGGCATGGATGCCTTGGCCTGTGGCCTACCCATCCTGACAATGTCAGCCATTGATACTTGACCTGGGTTCGCCGCCCATTGAGATTGCAACCCACCATGTTGTGATGAAGATAGACCATCACAGACACGGACAGAATCACTACAGCAGTTTTGAACATTCATGAGACGCTCCATCTATCTTACATACTAAAAGTGTGCTCAGTATTCAAGCGCTTACGGGAAAACTTTTTTGAAAAAAATAAGACAAATGAGTAAACAACTAAACACTAACTTTGGCCCACTCAACATATATGCAACATCATATTGATCCTTAAATGATCACTAATGCCATCAGAGTCTTCCTCCAAAAACCAATTTGATGACAAGTATATCACTTTGAAAGATAATTTGATTTTATTGGACGACCAATTTAAAATATTTATAATAAATTCAAAAATTTACAAATAGAAGACATTTCTGATCAGTTTGGTGTCTTATATCTTTGGAAGAGAAAAATGAACATTTGCACGGCTATAAAGTTCATCCCACGAGATAAAGCAGAACCATAGAGTAATCCAGTGAATAAGTGGTACAGAATGCACCAACTGTCTGAGAAAAGAATAGAAGTGAATCTGCATTGAAAATAGCTTGCAAAAGTTGGATTGGATGCTTTAACAACCAAGTGAGCCAACTTGCTTTTCAGAAAAAAACTGGAGGAAGCATAATAAATACCAGAAATAAGTACAATTAAATACCAGTCTGAATTTCCAAACAGATCATAACCACGAACTGGTGTTTATCATAACCACAAGAATTCCTTTAGTTCCTCCAGTAGTGCACAAAATTATTGAAGGAAAATATACCTGTAGGATGGTAGTTGCCTGTTTACATTATTGTCCAATGCGCTAGATGCAGGAGCAGTAAGACCTCCATAAGCAGGTGTTCCGTTTTCCTTTTTGAATACAGGTTTTCCCTGCAGGAGACCAGAATCTGACCTCCAAACATATGTGATGGTGATGATGATGATGACAACAAAAACAATAATAATAAAAGCAACAACACAACAACAATAGCGACATAAGAAATACTACTTGATAAAGTATTAGGTTAAGAGCATATTAATTAATCCAAACATTATTCAAAAATAGCAAGCAGCATCCGCTTACCACCACCACTACTAAATTGAGTAGCGCCTCCACGCCCAACATAACGGTCAGCGCCAACCCTAGCGCCACCGCCACGGCTAGATGTATTGCTTACCACACGAGACCTGGAATCCATTGTGTCCTTACCCTGAAGAATAAAAAAAAAAAATCTCGTCACTGAGCATCACAAGCAAATACATAAACAAAGTATTAACTAACTCGAGTAACTCCTCCTAACAAGCATCTACAAAAATAAAAGCAAAACGAACTACACGTAACTCAAAACGCACCTCTTTTTTCTTCTCACGTTTGCTCTTCACCTCGTGAAAAGTATCTACACAATGAGAAACGAACATACAGAAGATTAGGAACGTTCGAAGGAGTGATTGTGATTGAAATTGAAAAACCCTAGTGCAGTGCAGTGTTATACCTTGGGAGAGGAGGCGACTAACGGCTTCGTTAGGGTCCATGTTACAGTCTTTGAGAGTGGCGTAGATCTCGTGTTCGGGCATGTTGCTCACTATCTCCTTCAGGCTCTGAACCATCTTCCGACTCGCCGGAGGAATCCCTGCCTTCTGGCCCCCACCGCCTTTGCCGCTCATCCTCCTCGCTCGCGCTCCGATCTGCCTCCGCCGTCCCCGCCGCCGCTCGCCTCGTTAGGGTTCCGCCGCGTTTAAAATATCTCTCCGCGCGCTGGTTCTCTCTCTCACACGCACTCTTTCTCTCTCTCTCTCCTGTCAATGATTTGCACCCGAAACGGAAAGAGGACGAAACGAAACAAAACCCTCCTCTTCTCTCTTCGGAGTTTTTTCCTTTTTCTTTTTTTTCCTCCTTTTTTCTGGAAATAACCATTAATCAACAATTTGTGAGAAACTGAAAATCTTCGTTAGTAAGGGATTTGTTTCTGATTTAGTGCTTTTAACAATGATTAATTTATGCGTGTGTGTATCCTTTTTAACGTAATTTTAGAGGAGTGATAATAACAGTGTTTATTCTGAATAAAATATACTCCACTTAGTTCATTTAATCGGATTATAGTGTTTATGAACAATAGAATCTTTACTAAAAATGCTAATAATTCCCTTGGTAAGAAAATACTAAATAGTTAATAATTAATTAAAACAATATAATAACACTAATAACAAAATATACTCCATACAATACTAATAATAAATAAAGGGATATCTTTTCCTTCAAAAAATTAAAATAAAGGGATACCTTTTTTATAAAAAAAATTCACTTTTCCTTTACCTATTATATCTTTAACGGCATATTATAACCTACATACAATTTTATTTACAGCCTTCACTAGGGTTCGTAAAAAGAATTAAGCATGTACCTATATACAATTTTTTTTAAAAAAAGTTCTTTTAGAATTGATAATTTTAAAGTTTAAATGTAAAATGAAAAAAACTTGACATATTAAATTCTATATATAAAAAAGGTTAAATTCGTTTCCAAGTGTACAAATAAGTAGTAAAATATTATTAACTATCATTTTTACTGTAATTTCACTTAGAACTTTAAATGATGTGTTAATGCAGCCCTGATGGCCTGATCGATGTTAATAGGATAACAACTTCTCCTTTAAAATTTCAAATCTTCTTTCTAATTTTAGGTTAGGCTATGTTAATAGTAATTATATGGGCAAAGAATATTCAATTCCAATTATACATGAGATATGCGTTTGTTTGTTTTTTTTTTTTTTTTTATATAGGTATGCATTTATAGTATGTTTGACTGCGAAAAAATTGGAGTGAAAGGAAAAGAAAATGTCACAGTTTGATTTAGATCTCACATCTCTTTTTCTTTTTAATTTTCTTCCATTCTTTTCTCTTCTCTCCAACCAAATTAGCCATTAGGCCTGAGAACAAAATTCTATATTAAATAATTTAGGGGAATAAATACATCCAACCTTAGAAATATTTTAACTTATTTCTCTCTCTCTCCTATTTTCATATGCATCGAGACATAGTAGCGTATAGATGCAAATAAACTAAGCACTATTCTGGAATAATAAAAAGATTTTAAAAAACTAAGAAAATATGGTTGTTAAACCAAATGAAGATAGTTTTGGTTCTTTTGTTCATTGAATAATCAGATGTGGGTTTCAATTGAAATATGGAGTAAAAGTGGGACCCACAGGAGTATTGATCCACGAAGAATACAAATGATTGATAATTGATATACTACTAATATTATATTTATTGCGTATACTTAACAATTTGCCGAAAATATATCATTCAACATGCTCTCTTTTTATATGTCGCCTTCTGTATTTTCGGGTCGCGAATTGATTATTGTATAATGTATTACGAGTTATGACTACTGCTATCTTCTGCCTCTTTATGATAATGAGATGGTAAATGTTTGATTTGTTGAAATTATTGCCCCACACATTTTAATATAAATCTAATAGATAAAAATAAAATGAAAGCAAAATAAAAAATCCTTATCCTTTTAAAAAGTATTTTTTTACCTAAATTTCAAACATGTTCGTCATAATTATTAATTAATAATTTGTATTCTTCAGGGACATGGATTTGGAAACCTTGAATGAATCTTGTTAATTTCTTCAATTACTTCAGATGTGAGCTCAATCTTGCATGCATTTAGAACCTCCCGAAGCTGCCATGATTTGGTAGCCCCAAAAACAGCACTAGCAACAAGGGGGTGTCGCAAAACAAAAGCTGCTCAAAACAAAAATGAACAGGAAATAAAATTAGGATAAAATTAAAAAATAAACTAATGCCCCACAAGTCCACAACCTCTAATGGATAAGCTCAAGGACCACAATCAATAACATAGTCAATGGATGCTTTTTAAAAAATGAAAAAGCATGAGTTAATTGCAAATGATGGATAAAATTGCATTATGCGTGTGCATTAATAACTATCTCCAGCAATGATAAGATACTACTAAATTAAACCATTTTTTGGCATCCTTTTAAAATAGTAAGACAAAAAAGGAAGGAAAAAAACAGAACATTCTTGTTTATTTAGAAGAAGCCAATGTACGGCATCCAATATCACTAAGAAGCAAAAACTCCAACTTTGAAGGCATGACTTATCCCAATTTACCAAACTTCTATCAGTGTTGACAGTTGACAGACTGTCCATTATTGAATTCTACATACGCAGTGTAATTGATTACCTATGAATTTACTTAAAACATATGCATGGGGACTAAAAAAAGGCAATGTCAGTACAAGTGCAGCTACCAAACTACTTTAGGTATTAGAATTTAGCAACTCCTCCTTGTAAAACGGTATCAACTATCAACCAATATGGTGGACCAGCCATCTGATTTAATATTTGATGCGTTTGGAGTCATGCAAATTACATCACTTAATATAAAAGGGGGTGGGGATGCGGGGTTGCACATGAAGATCTAGGAAAAGATTATCAAACCTATAGCCAGAGATACAGGATGAAGACCATGTGTTTTTGCAATATTAAGGTATTTCTGCAGAAGGGGAAATATATGAATATGGAGATTAAAATCAGTAAACAGAAGAAATAAATAGGAACGAGAGTTTCTAATTAACAACAGTTAACCATGAGGTTCAGTTTTAAATGTCCACGCCTATGATATATTAGCATCTAGCTATTGCACATGTTTTTAAGTTCTAAGGCTATCAGTTCAGATTAAAACAATTTTCCCCATTCACATCGCATCATCTGCTCTTAAATTAAGAAAACTTTATATATGCTAATCAAAATATAAAAAAATGTGTCTTGAAAACTAAGGAAATGTGATATTCAGATTCCAATAAGCTAATCAAAGTATTAGCATTGCAATCTGCAACAATGCTGACAAGAATCCACTAACCACGGTAGCTGCCTTTATAATTTTATTGGACAAGTTGTACCTAGATTCTCCTTCTGAATACTTCCCTGGGAATAATAACAATAGTATCAGTTGGCTAAACTCATACTTACCAGGAACATTTATTTTCCTTCCTTCATGTTGGGAAGGAGGGCAAGAGGTGAAAAAGCTAGGTAAGACAAAACATATCTATAAAGATGTCAATTAACCTTTAAAAAGATTTAAACGAGCATCTGTTGGACCTCCGCCTGGGGAAAAATATTTCCCTGAAAGTATACCCATTGCCAGGGGACTGTAGGCCAACAAACTAATTCTGAAAAGATAAATAATTATCAAACAATGAGGCTTTCATAGAAAATGCAGGAGAATGATTTAGGCCAACAAATGTAGTAAACATTATAAATTTTCATGCATTAAGCTTCCAATGTTCCATCTATCTGAATTAAATGGAATTTTATGACTCTGCTTGTATTAAATCTGATTTATATAATATAAATCTGCTTGTTAATGTTAAATCCATTATGCCCTCTCAATTATGTCCCCAAACCCACAACATTTCGTATCAATCCGAATAACAACTCAGAATATCTTAGATAACCTTCTTTTTGGAAGACCAAAATCAAGTAATATCAAACTTATATTTTAGTAATTGTTGTGAACCAACCATCCTAGAAACTCAAGTTGTTGGGTGAAGACACATAAATGATTTTGTATCTAACATGTCCCCCTCTGCAACCTTTGGACTTAAAGTGAGGACAATGCACTAGCCCACCCTACCTTGTCCTAAAATTTAACTTTTATCTAGAAGAATAGGGTCAACAAAGATCAAACTCTAGACCACTTAGTCAAAGAGGCTTTGATACCAATCATACCATGTTGTGAACCATCCTAAAAGGAAGTTGCTGGGTGAAGGCACATAAATGATTTCATATCTAACAATAATATTAAATACCTCTCATGATGGCAGCATTCGGCCATTGCAGAATCAAAAGTTCTACACAGCAGGCTATATGAATTCTGTCACTAAACAGAAAAAAATTAGTGTAAGAAATAAACTTTCATAGAGGGAATTATAGGGTGAGGCTTCCATGATGAAAATAAACAAAAATACTGCCGGAGTTGGATGGTAAGTGATCAAACCTGCAAAGATACTATCTTCAGGTGTGAAGCATATTTTTCAGCAACCTGAATAAACTTCATCAAGCCGTAAGGTGTTTCATTACTAAGACCAACAAATCTGATCTGCAAAAAATGCATTCATTTTCATACTCATGAATCATGATTCAGGAATTACAAGAGTGACAGGTTGACAATTTGAAACTATTTAAAAATACCACTTGCCTTCCCAGCTTTCACAGCTGCACTGAGAGCTTCAAGTTGTTCATCTATGCTAATTGAAGCATATTGTTGGACCGGGTCATACTCAGTTTCTCCAAACATTGGAACATAACTACAAGGTGTAACATTTCAAGAGTTAAAATCCATATTGCACGTCCACTGGGACAAAAATAAGAAAGTCGACGAACATGTAATATTCAAAAACAATGTAAACAAATGTCCAAATCTTCAAATTAACAAAAACATACAAACCGATCAGGCCAATGAATTTGATAAAGATCAATATAATCCATTTGCATCCGCAACAAACTGCATAAATTCAATAACAAAAGCTTTCAGAGTTTGTTACTAGAAAGAGAATCATAAGATGCAAACTTAATAATATCTTATATCTCTTCCAAACAAGCACCCCTCCTCTCCAGTTCCACCCCCACCTTAATGTTTCTCTTGAGTGTATATTATGAGCCATCACAATCTAAAACTCCATCACTATTGTTCTGATCATTTTTTCCTTTCTTATTCTATAGTCCAGCTGAAATGAAACTCTTTACAGTTTTTTTTTTGGAGGGGTTGTTAAAAAAAGACTTTTGGAGAAGTTAAACGAGAGAGCTTCTATAAAAGTTAAGTGCGTAAGTTAATTTTAGCTTACAGTAGAAGCTCAATTCATTTTAGCTTCAAGCAAAAAAGACCTGAAACAGTTTCTACTAGTATTATTTGTCCAGCATCTCTCTACATATACGATATAAAAGATTAGTCTGCATGTAGGGTGTGAATTGAGAAAGAATTAAGAGAGGAAGTAACCTATTATCAATGGCTTCAGTAATATTGTCGGCATCCAAACATTTAGGACCACCTCTAATCCAAGTCATCTGCCCAGAAGGTCCAGCAACCTAGTCTTGCAATAAGAACAAGTTGAGCTAAAGAAAAGAGACAAAGCAACGAAGGAGACAGAAGAAGAGAACCTTAGATGCAATGACGAGGCTATCCCTGGGGATTTTTCGTTGTGAAATCCAACGGCCGAGATACTCTTCGCTCATGCCGCACGTGCGAGGGTGCTGAGGCACGGGATACATTTCGGCGGAGTCGAAGAAGTTGATGCCCGAATGGAAGGCTTGGTCCAGAAGCTGAAAGGACTCCGCCAGCGTGTTCTGCTCCCCGAAAGTCATGGTTCCTGCCACCCACAACCACAAGTGTCGTGTAAGTGAATGAATAGAATTTCATGGTTCGGGAATGAGGCTGAGAGTAACCTAAGCAGAGCCTTGAGACAGTGAGATTAGGAGCGAGGTTGAAGAGAGGAACACCTGACATTGTCCTCGGCTACATCATACATACAAATACCGTCAACATAATATCGAATGACGGTGTTTGGTTCAAGTGGAAGAAGAGGTAGAAGCAACACAACTGAGTTACCTGTATGAGTGACAACGGAGAAAGCACGCAGAAAAACAAAGTCTGGAACAAAGATGGATAATGTGTGAGAGAGAAAGAGAATAAGCTTTGGTTTTCAAATTCTTTTTAGGATTTTGATTTGAAGTTGAAATATGATTTTAGGATTTTGATTTGAATTTGGAATAATCAATTAATTGGATTATGATTTTTTCTATTTGGGGTGGAGGTTTTGGGTGATGGTAGAAGGTTGAAGAAGATGATGGATGATAATATTTTTTCAATATTTTATAATTTTAAAAATAAAATAAAGATAGTGATAATCGTTATTATATTAAATTGATTATTTTAAACTTTAAAACAGAGACGAAAATAAACATTTTTGACAGAAAATGAAAAAGTATTGAAATTTTTAAAAATATTAAAATTTTAAAATTTGATGAGTTAAAAGTATACATTTTCCTATCGTCTTGGGGATGATGAGTGGGATCCACCTACGGATGACATAAGGAACGAGTGAAGTGGCGACGCCTACATTGCTGAAACGATGTTAATGTTAAAGAGCAAGACAAAGAAAAAAGACAGCAGCAGAAGATGAGTGGCTATGTGTGTATGAAACTCTCAGCACCTCCAAGTTTCCTCTCCAAAGCTCCTCATCTTCCCATTCCCATTCCCATTCCCTTGGTTCGCAACACTCTCCTCGGCGCTGCTCTCTCCTTCGGGCTTGTCTTCTCCTTCCCCTCTGTCTCTGCTTCCCAAACATGTCCTGATGTGGTGCCCTTACTAGAGACGCTCCAAACAGCTCCCGAGGTTGTCACCAACCAAGGCCTCGTTGAGGAAGCATGGCAGATTGTCAACGACACCTTTCTCGACACTGGTCGCCACAGATGGTCCCAGGACACTTGGCAGGTAACTAACATCAACTACTCTTACTCTCATCGTGTCTCATGGTTGGTTGCTTCATCGCTCATGCTAATATAGCGCTTCTTGTTTCCAGCTGAAGAGGGAAGCTATTTTGAGCAATTCCATTCAGACAAGATCAAAGGCGCACCAAATCATCAAACGAATGCTCTCCAGCTTGGCCGATCCTTATACTCGCTTTCTCTCGCCTGATGAGGTCTTTTTTCATGGGTCCTTTTTACTGTGTTTGTTAATCAATGGTATTAGTGTTGGAAAGACCCACATGTCTGCTTCAATTCCTGGGGTGCAGCTTTTATGCCTACTTGTTATAGCCTCTCTCTGTGTATCGCCATCACCTGTTTTAGCTAGCAGACATCTATGGAAGGGGTCTAAACTTAGGATTGAGCCTAACTCAATCCTTTAGACTAAAGCTACTCCATAGTTTAAGGGTTGCGCCACACTTATATACTAGTTTGCATGACTGTATATTTGCGTTATCAGGTGGTCTGATAACACGATAATGACCCAATTATGTGTGGTGCAATAAGCTACAAAACAACTACTAGGATACGCTTGGATACTAAAGGAGTGTTGGAAAGTCCCATATAGCCCGTCTCAATTCAATTCTTGGGGTGGAGCCTATATACATGTTGGACAATTTCACTTAATGCCAACTGATTTTAAGATGAAATCTAACAGTTAATATGTCTATATGGTTTAACAGAAATATTTACACACACACACACACATCACTATGAATCTTCCAAAATATTGCTGCCCTTGCATTTATTGCAGTGAATAAGAAACTTGTGATGTGTTCTTGTATCATTGTTCTCTTCACTGTTATTTGTTTTTCTTATGTATGAGATTATATAGATTGTGGTGATTTCTATTCATGTTTCTTACTTAATGAATGGCATATGGACTTTTCCCACTGTTAAAAGTTCTCCAAGATGGCGAGGTATGACATGACTGGTGTTGGAATAAACCTTAAGGAAGTTCCTGATGAAAACGGAGACCTCAGACTGGAGGTACTGGGAATTATATTGGATGGTCCTGCTCATTCTGCTGGTGTTAGACAGGTACACAAAGATGATGAACTTTCTTAATAATTTGCAGCTCTTCAAATCATCATCTTCTTCACCTTCAAAATCTACACATACATCTCTCTTGCCTTCACTTCTATGTTTTTAATCAATGAAATAAATATGTCAAATAGTCATGCTTTTCATTATAATTGCTACATAAGCAATCTCTGGTATCCATTACAGTAAATAGGTGAACAATTTTTTTTGTTTGCTTCTTTTAACCATTCAAAACAACTTCCCTTTCTCTGTCTTTACCATTTATCAGAATATACTCTGTCCTTTAGTTTCTCTCCTAGAAGCAAATGGGGTAGGCACAAAGAACTATTTTGAATAATATAATATGTTTCCTTTACTTTTTTCTGTTTCTCTGGAAGGGGGATGAAATATTGGCTGTCAATAACATGGAGGTAAAGGGAAAATCAGCATTTGAAGTATCATCCCTGTTGCAAGGCCCTAATGGAACATCTGTGACTATTCAGGTTTTGGATTCTAATTCCAAGTTAGTTTGGCATCTGCTCTAGCCTTTGTTTATAGTTTTATTTAGTTTAAACTTTTATGTTCAAGTTTAATATTAGAATCATTACTGTCAGGTCAAGCATGGCAACTGTGGACCCGTTGAATCAATAGAAGTCCAGCGGCAACTTGTTGCTCGTACCCCAGTCTTTTATCGGCTGGAACAATTGGACAATGGTGTTACTCCTGTTGGGTATATACGCCTCAAAGAGTTCAATGCATTGGCCAGAAAAGACTTAGTCATTGGTAAGCTTTTCTCAGCTTCATATGTGTTTTTTAAAACTAAAATAATAATGTTTTCTCAATAAGAGCATTTTTTTTAAAAGTCTTCTTTTACTAATTCTTACTCTGAGCTGCTAAGGTCAGGTTTTTTTTGCTGGATCAGATATGGAGATTTCAGCCCTTTCCTTCCTTGATACTAAATTAATTTTGAGACCAACTGATTACGGATACATATTGTTTTGAGGAGAGAAAATTGACTTCTAAGTCAGACTTGTAAAGGATGGAGATGAAATACAATATACTATGGGGTTCTGTTCTATGCTTTTATCAAGTCTATCTTAGAAGTCAATTAATGACCACAATCGGCAAATGTTTTGATTGAATAATGGATATATTGGAAAATCAATGTAAAATGACTTTAATATTTTGTTGTTTTCCTTTTCAATTGTAATCCCTTTCTCTAGTCAGATGTGAGCTTTTTCGTGCTTCTTGCCTCAAGCATTAAAAACCCCTAGCATGTTAAGTACACCTTTCGCCTCTGAATAACTTGACATTGATCTGCCAGGGGTTTGTTATTTACCTTATGTTGTTAGTATAAAAAAATTGTCATCTAGGCTATGTAACCCATGCAAGAATGAATACCATACATTGTTAGTAAAGTAAGGCTGCTGCTTTTTTGGATCCTTATATTGATTTGTATTATAATTGCTTCTGGACTCTTTTATTAGTTGTTTCCACTTTTTTATAAGTGACACTAGAAGAAATAATGGATTTTGCAGCAATGAAACGACTTCAAGACATGGGTGCCTCATATTTCATATTGGATCTCAGAGACAATCTTGGTGGGCTAGTACAGGTTGCTTTTGCATATAACCCTATCTACCTTTACCATTTTGATTCACTTCTTTGAAATTGACTACAGTAGTGATTTTCTTAGTGTATATGAAATTATGAATTAAATATATTACTGTGTACCTAACCTTGAAGTAGCACAAATGGTGTATCAAGTAAGTTGTCATTAAACCATTTCTGTTATGGAATGGATTAGATTTGTTTTTTTAGCATGGCCCTGCATATGTCTTGAACATAAAATCATTGACTTAGTTATGGTTGACATGAGCTGATGGGGTCCTCTTTGTAATCTTCATTGACCATAGTAACTTTTCTCATTATTTTGCCTATGGATATAGAAAGTGGCGGATCCAGAAATTTTTCTTAGTGGGAGCAAGAAATAATTTCTAATATTTTCACAAAAGTAAAATACCACAAGTTACTACAAAATACATAATATCATGATAAAAAAAATCTAAAGTACTTAAGCTTCTACAAATTACAATTGTTCTCTACGCATTTTCATACTTTAAAAATGTTCTATGATTTTTTCATTGTCATTACTAATTTAGTGTAAAATGTAACATCCTTCATTAAAATAATCAGCACTAAAAAATCATTAATCTTGATTTCTTTATGTCAAAAACACAGTAAAAGAAAAACGCTCATAAAAGAAGTATACCATGGAAGTTTTGAAAATGTAGTCACCTCTTGAAGCAAGTAAATTGACTTCTTCGTTATTTTTGCCTCAACAAAATTTCTCCACTTTCTTCCTTATTCTCAATCCTTGAGTAACCCATTAATGTCAAGAGAGACTGTTTATTTGTGTGATTCTAGGAAAATGAATTGTCTATCCTTGTATTTGTACATAATTTGAAATTTGTTTAATCAATATTTCTTTATCTCTTATTCTTTATTATCTTCAATCTAATATATTATTATACTAATATCTTTTCAAAAAAGATATGTAAAGGAAAACAATTTAATCTATCTTTTCTTTTACTAAAAGATATCTTTAGATAATCGTTATCTAAATAAAGATAATCTTTATTTGTGCTCTATGCAGTGTGGTGTTTTTTTTGTTTTTTTTTTTTTATTGTAACAGTAATGAGAATTGGCTAAATGGTTTGGGCTTGATCATGTAGTTTTTGTATTGAATGTCTAATGTTTGTTTGGGCTTTGGGTTAAAAAAAATCCAATGGTCCAAGTTGATAGATTAAATTTTTTTATGGGGGCAAATTTTTTTTTTTATATACATTAACAAATAAAAAAAAATCTGATTGCCCCCACAGCAGGTAACAAATAAGGTGCATATGCCAATGGATATAGACCTATAATTTGTTGTAGGTTGACATGGGCTGACTGTCCTATTTGTAAACTCTGCCTATTTCGCTTCTGTTTTCCGCTTTCACAAATAGTTAAAAGAATTACCTTTTTGCAGATGACTAGCTCTCTAAGAAAAATTAATCATATATTTGAATTTGATATATTTAAGTCTCACTACCACAAAAGAACCTGCAAACTGATTTGCAGCTTTGGAGCTCTTTACTTTTGAGTCACTAGTTGTGCAGCTTTGAGGACAATTTGAATTTATATCTATTCACTTGTGTTGGAGATCCCACATCGATTAGTGATATGGTCAAAACAGTGTATATAAGTAGGGGCAATCGTCACCTTACAAGCTGGTTTTGTAAGATTGAGTTAGGTCCAAACCCACATTCTAAGAACTTGTATTGTACATATGTGGAAACCTGCCTTTGCAGGAAGGTACTGCAACTGCATCATGGTATCAAGAAATTATATTCTCTTATTTTCAGAAATTTAAGTAAATTTGTATTCTTCTGTCATGGTGTGCTTACATATGCTTTGGTTGACATAAGATGACAAGATAAATGATGGCTGCATTCTATTGAATGTAGTTTTTCTTTGCTTTTTAAAACTGTCTAATGTAGTTATTATGTTTAACTCGTTCAGGCCGGAATTGAAATTGCAAAGCTTTTCCTAAATGAAGGAGACACGGTATGTCTGTTTTATGCTCATTGCTGATTGTAATGGTTAGGATAAGTTTTGCTTACCTCCTTCAATTTATGATCACATGCCAATAATACCTTAGGGTTTGAAATGGTGCAAACGTGCCCCTTGCCCTCACATTTTGTGTGAAAAACACTCTCCCTTAAGAAAAGCACTAAATATCTAATAGAATTATCATGTGACATCCAAAACAATGACTATTGAAATTACAAATGAATGAGGTCTTTATTATGTCAAAAACAATCTTTATGTCCAGCATACTAAGGAGTCCTCAAAGAAACCCTAGTAAGCCCTCTTTGTGTGACTTGAGGTGACTAAGGGGGGTCACCCCTATTTATTGAATGTGATTGGGCCAAAGGTTAGAATACCCAATCATTCTACATTGGACAATCCATTCACTATATTCGGTCGACCTCTGTGACCAGACTGTTCACAGCCTCGAGTGCTGAGCCTAAAGGGTGTGGATGCTTCTAATGGTCGACTTTTTCTAGGCAGGACAGTCCAAGACCCCTCAAGTGTTGAGCTTGAAGGGCGTTAGTGCTTCTAACAGTCAGCCTTTTCTGGGCCGAATGGTCCAAGTTGATAGTTGCTTACATGTTGAAGTAGTAACATCTCCAATTGCTTTGGCATCCTTTTTTGGTTTTATGATTTCATATTCAATATCTGTTATCTATCATGTGAATTCAGAGTTAGAAATTGTTATATATATCTGTTGCTTTATTTTATTATACTGTAGGGCACACTGGTCTTTAAAAAGTCTGCTATTTTGTGATAATTATTCAACTGTTCTTTTGAATACATTTTAGTTTCTTAGACTTGTCCTTTTCTAATGTCTCCATGACAGGTGATCTACACTGTTGGAAGAGATCCTCAGTTACAGAAAGCTATTGTTACAGATACTTCACCATTGATTCAAGCTCCTGTTGTTGTAAAAAAATTTCTACATCTGATTTTTTATCATTGAATTAACTTCCTGGAACTATTTCTACTTCTCAATTTCTTTTTTGGTTTATCATTGGGGCAGGAATAATTCAAAGACATCTGATTTGATGAAGTTATTGATTGTTTGACTGATAAATAGTGATTCTAGATGCCCATTTGATAAACTTTGGTAAGATAAGCATTATATATTCCAAAAACAATGCTAGGGAAAAAACCTAAGATACATTGAATTTATTGTGGATTTTTTCCCTTTAAATAAAGGAGCAGATAAAGATTTTAGATTTGTGCAATGCGTGAAGCTATGGTGAGTTATGTATGATAGGTAATGATTTGAGTGCAAACCCATGGAGCAGTAACAGAATTTCCTACTATTGAAAACTATGATGGATATGTTATGGATGATGGGTCAATGATTTATTGCCACCATTGGAGTAAATACAAACTTTTCACCTTACGGTACTAATTTGCACATTCAGGAGCCAGTGCTCAATTTTTTATTTTTTTTGTAGATGATATATTCCTAGTTGATGAGTTGAATTTCTAAATTTGAGTTGTGGAGATAAGCTTTTGAATCCAAGTGTTTTTGGTTAAGTATACAAAGTGCCTTTTAAATTCAAAGGCATATTCTACTGGGTAGCAATAAGACTAGCCTAGAGGTGATAAGGTCAACGTGGACGAGTGACATAAAACAAAAAAAAGAACAAGTGTGTATTTGAGACAAAAGTGGAGCATGCCCATTGAGGAAATGATGGATAGTTGGGTAATATGAGGACTGAGGAGAAATCCAACTGGTGACCCTATGCTAAAAGTGGATCCAATGGGATATATTGAAAAAAATTTAGTAAACCATTATTCAAAAATGGGTTTATTGAAAATTTGGTTTTTGATTGGGTCCAATTCTCCAATGACATCATTTGGTCAATATAGCTGACTCCCCGAGATAAGGCTTTATTATTAGAAAATTCCACAAATTCATTATAAATAACATAAGTTAAAGAACATCTGAGAATATTCTCAAGTTTTCTGGAAAAATTCATTACCCCTTGCACATGACTAGCTAAAAGTTTGAATTAAGTTGAGATCTATATGTTTGATCATTTTATAAGGTTATTCTTGCTGTGTGATAAAGTGTTTTCCCGTCATATTGAGCAAGGTCATGCAAGCGAACATTAAAATAGTCTCCTTATGAGTGTTCATTATATATCATTGATCAATGGAATTCTCATTTTGAGGACTTCATGACAAGGATTATGATTCTTTTTGGTTTGAACCCTTGCAGATTTTAGTAAATGACAAAACTGCTAGTGCAAGTGAAATAGTGAGGAGCTCAATTTCTCAATATATTATTTGTTTGATTTTCCACTTATTTTTATGATGTCACTATAGCTGTTATACTTATTTCAGGTTGCTTCTGCACTGCATGATAATTGTAGAGCCGTTCTTGTTGGAAAACGCACATATGGCAAGGTTTATGAATATTTTCCATCACTGCTGTATGGTTCAAACAATGTAGACTTTAATCTGCATTCTTTGTTATGAGAACCCCATGTCCATCTGAAAGCATTTTTCTTTAATCACGTTAGCTTTATTTTCTTGTGTATATCTTTTGAAGGAGTACCACACCAGTGTACCACAAAGACTGTGCAGCGTTGTCTTTGCTTCTATAAAATGGGTTTCTTTTCTCATTATGCTTCTCTTACTAAAGGGAGATAATAGCAGAAAATCATATTGATGTCTTTCAGTGACTTGTTATTAAAAAATAAAAATAAAAATATTTGCTATGGTTTAGCTCTTACACATGTATAATTACGTGATGCATTCAGTGTAGTTGTAACAACCTCTTCATGACACTTTGATGTGCAATACTTCTATCAGGGTCTAATCCAATCTGTATTTGAGCTTGATGATGGATCTGGTGTGGTTATCACTGTTGGGAAGTATGTAACACCAAATCACAAGGACATAAACGGCAATGGAATAGAGCCTGACTTCCAGAAACTTCCAGGTACAATTAGTTTTTTTTTTTTTCTTTTCTTTTTTTCCTCCGTAGTCAAAATGGTAATATGGTGCATGATCTGAGCCCCATTTTTGCAGCATGGGATGATATCAGCCGACATCTTAAAAAATGCAGTATGCCACAACAGGGATAAAGCAGTTTCTTTGGTATTCCAACGCAATCTATTGCTTTGGATTTATCATTTAAATTGAAACTTTTGAAGAATCTGCTGGCTGGAAGCTGCTATGTATATCTCAAGAATTTCAAGTTAATATAGATATATGCCTGAATGGCCTGCCTAGCCTTCTTGGCAACAATGGCATTTAATTTAACGTACATTGGCCTAACACCCAAGATTGGCTTGGAATATTTGTAACCGTTCCATTCAAGATGAAGTGTATAGTTGATATTACATGAGAAGAAATGACCCTAGGACGCATGCAAGAGTTTGTATTCAAGCAGCCAGTGCAGAACTGAAGTGATCTGGGTTTAATGCATACTAACATAGAGAAGCTTTGTTGTACATTTTTATGAACCTTTTGATACTATGTTCCTTTTTTTTTACCTCGCACCACATCCTCCCCAATATTACAGTGTATCAGACGTATTAGTTGATTGTTCAAGTGTATGGAAAAATGCCACTTTATTGGTAAAAAATTCATTACATATTGACAATGACGAAAAAGGAAATCAGGAATCATTACTGCTTCTATTTTCACTATTCTTTGAATTTAGGGTTGAAATGTAGCGACAATTTCATTTTTATGTGGAATGTGTTCCTCCTCTCAGGTATCATGTTTGATTTTACTTAATTTTTACATTGAAGTAACTTTATACACTCCAATATGGTCGTGCGGTACATGGAATAAACTTAATAGAATTGATAAGAGCATTTTAGTAGTAGATTCTAAATTGAGATTTTAGACTACTTTTTTATGGATCTTATAGTGTCACGTAGGATTGAAGATATGTCCCATTTTTTTTCTTTAGTAATAGATCTCATTTTCAGATCTTAAGGAAAGAGGGGAAAAAATTATCCTTTCTTGAATATTATGCAAACCTTTAGGATTTTTCTATAATAATTCATTCTCCATTAGAGAGTTGTTCATTTCCTTTATTGAGAGATATAATGAATATCATATCTTAAACTCAAGATCTTTACTTAAGATCTTTGTTCAAGATCTGATACTAAAGATACTTTAAGATAATAAAAGGGTTACAACATGTGTCAATATAACAATCTTTATGGATTCATTCTTGTCTTTCTTTAAAAAAAATAAAAAAAAAAACTACATACCTCATTGTCCATAAACTCCTCTATATATGAAAGTAAAAGGTTGAATATTGTAGGCAGTCTTACTCTTGTCTTCCTTTTTTTTTTTTGTATTTTAAACCATGTTATTTGTGTTAAGTATCGCAAGCTTTGTCGATGACTAATATCTTTAGAAGAACTTGATTGATCATCTTTAATGCTGGTGGATCTTTCCCCAGCTAACTTCATTAACAATTCTCGAGTTTGAAACCTTATTTAAAATATCTAAATTAAATTATACTCAAACTAACTACTTGTTAATTATTATTTTGTTCTAATAAAAGGGTACTATAATATGAGGAAAAAAAAAGGTTATGTAATGAGTTTTATAGGATCATCCATTTAGAAATCAACATTTATGGTAAGTTTGTTGATTTTTATAAAATTATTTTAAAAATTATATCAATGATAATTTGTAATTAGATGATAGTGTAAAACTACTTTATATTGTTAGTGTATCACCATTAAACTATTATAATATAGGGTTTAGAATATACACATTGATAAGGCAATAAAAGGGTTAAAATACACACATTTGAAAAACTAGTTGTTTATACTTGTATTAGGTAACAAAATAGGTTACCCAAACATGACTCAATGGAAGCCATGGGTTATAACTAATAGGGCCGAAAAGGATCGAACTTTATTTGGTCTTATAATTCTATGTCCAAGCATTGATACCCCATTTTTTATTTTTTATTTTTATTTTTGTTGATTTTTTTTTACTTTCTTCAAAATTCAAGATTGAAATATAATGTGATAATTATTTCTTTTGACATATTTATTTGAGTATAATAAATAAAATGTAGAAAAATTATTTTATTATATTATAAAGGATTTAGAAAAGATCAAAATGTGATATTATGACAATCAATATAATTATTTTTGATAAGAAGAACACTTATAAGAAAATCTAATTTATCATTTTATAAAAAATTCGGTAAGAATAATTATATATTTAATGGATTACATATATAGATGATGTATCATATGAGAAAAATGTATTCTATATAAGAGTGAGAGAATTATTATGAATCATAT
>PYAF01005672.1:1509689-1524928 GCA_007407185.1 Glycine tomentella
TACCTTTGAAGTATTGAATGCATCTGAACAATCAACTGAAGAGTTATTATTGTCACACGCAAATGGTTCCCCTCCCTTGTCTTCACTCATATTCATTTCTTCATACATCATATCATCATGCATCCAATTATCATTATCCATCTTAACAAACAAATTAAAAAATATTGT
The DNA here is from genome assembly GCA_007407185.1 of Glycine tomentella. NCBI lineage: Eukaryota > Viridiplantae > Streptophyta > Magnoliopsida > Fabales > Fabaceae > Glycine > Glycine tomentella. The sequence continues at coordinate 1,509,858 of PYAF01005672.1, forward strand.
TTTTAAATGCATAAAAACCATGCTCAAAAAATTATTCTACAAAAATATTAAATTCATAATATATTTTAAAATGAAAATAGGACTTTTAACAAATTTAAAATAAAAAAAAATTTAAAAAATTTCTTACGGATTGGCAATCCGTATACCTTACGGATTGACAATCCGTATACCTTACGGATTGGCAATCCGTACGATCCTTACGGATTGTCAATCCGTAAGGTCCTTACGCCCTGCGATTCAAACGACAATGTACCTCCGACGACCCTCCGACGACTCCACCGACCAACGGAAACTGCACCAGAAGCTAACCACCACTTCTGAAATGCCGACGAAGCCTTGCCAACGGATTACCACCACGAACGGAGTGCGAAGAAGAGTGAAGAAAAATTATGAAGAAAAAGGCATGGAGACGGCTGGTGTATGTTAAAAAGCAATCAGGGGTATTATCGGGAATTAATAAAAATGTTGGGTGTATTAGAAATCCTACTGGTGTAGGAAGTTAATGCCTGGAAAGAGATGTCTGATTTTCTAGTAACTGAGGATCGTGATCCGCAAGACAGAACTAATGGGACTGGGCCATGTATTACCCTAAAGTGAGATCATGTTCTTTTGGGGACTGTTTGATCAAGTTTTATACTTAGTTGTAGAGTACACTTTACTTTTAAATGGAGCCTTTTTTTTTGGGTGATTATGATTAATAACTAGTTTGCTTTATTTTGCTAAGCTTTTTTTCTCTTAAAAATATCAAGGTTGCGTTTAATAATTCTTAAGGGTATAAAAATAGGAGTACAATCTATATATGTATTAGGATATTCTATATATAAAAAATAGTCCATAAACCTTCAGTATTTGAGATTATATTGCATTTTGAATAATTCGAGTTAAGTGGCACGGATTTCATTTAAGGAGGTAAAGTTGTTCTAGGGCTTATTACTTATTACTCTAATTCATTTTGGTTCTTGAATCCTGTAACTCAACTTCTTTTAGACAATATATTGCATCCAATTATGTTGTCATTTGTTTAAAAATGATTTTAGATAGTTTTCTTAATCTATCATTACTTTTTTTGGAGTTAAGATCGCTCACCACATAACCCTGGACGGGGAGGAATACAAAAATATGTCCTTAGAGGCAAGAATGCAACAATCTAAAATTAAGTACTGTAATTTAATAAATGGATTATTAATTTTTTGTACATAATGGATTAATTTTGATGTACATACTTACATACAAATTATTTTACATTTTTTATATTTTATTGTAGTTAATCCTTCTTTTTTACGATCATTTTATATGTGCATTTCACACTCACACTCATATATAATCATCTCTGTGTTTTTTTTTTTGGGCATACACATTTTAAAAATATATCTCAAAATGAAAAGCAAATTTTTTTTCCATAGTCGTTTTTTTATCAAAATATTTCTTCTGTAGTTAAAACTTGTTTGGTCTCTGGACACACCAGAGATTAATGTGCCTATTACCAACTGGCCCCCGATTTGTATTGTTTTTTTTTTAGTGAATGATGAGTTTAGTTCATGAAATTGTGACTTGTTGTCATTTAAGTATCTAGAATTAACAAGGTATGAAAAAAATCCTGCAATTATGATATGTTTATTACTTTAATTTAAAATTATGTATATTTTTTATTTAGAAGAGAGAAATAGAATAAATGAAAATAGAAAAGAGATAATTTTAAAAAAGAGAAATGAAGTAAAATGTTTTGTCCGGAAACGAGTACTCATTTTTTTTGGTGGTGAAGTGACTTATGTTAGAGTAGATCGAGTTTATGCTTTTGTTGTTGTTTGATTTAAGAGAAATAGGTGAGAATTGGAATAAAATAATATTTGAAAGTTTTTTGGTAAAGATGAGATTGACATGACTTTTGTTTAAAAAAGAACTAGATAAGTATGAGAAAATTAAATAGAGACAAAAATATCATTATACCCTTATGTGAGTAGGTTTAATAACCAAAGAAAATTGATTATTTTTGTTTAGAATTATCTTTCATATCGAAAATTATAATCTCATACATAGAGTCGTCCCTTATTCAAAAGATTTTGTATTGGCTCAAAATGATCAAATTATATATGGTTTTGTTTCCATTTTTCTAATCATTTTAAATATAATTTTAAAATAATTAATTTTCCGTTATTTAAATCGCATATTTTTAACCTCTGGGTCCCACAAATTGTATGTTAATTCATTTCACAATCGGCTCAACAAAACTCGTTATCGACATTTTCATCTTTCATCAATTAATTCTATTATATTAATGAAACACAATTGGAACATGCACTTAAATAATAATATTAATACATGTTTATAGAATAAAATGACAAACAAATTATTAAATTTAATACTTAGATTAAATGAAATGTAATTTGAGAGATTTTTTTTAATTTCCCTAAATTTAAAGACTAAAACTACAGTGGATGAAAATTCCATGCAAAAAATTGGCACTTTACTCTCTTTTTTTCACCCTCTTCTTATATTTTATTTTCATTCTTTTTTTTTTGTTTGAACAAAGTTTCATGTTCTTAAACCATTGGTCTCAGCACCCAAGAAAAAACAATGGGTGCACAGCATACAACACAACACAATACAACCAGTGGTGGGGCTTTTCATTTTCAAACCAAATACATTACCTCGGAATTCGGAAAAAGAAAAAAGAGCCTCTCACTCACTTCTGTAATATAAGGTCTCAGCTTCCTGCATTCTCTTCTTCGCTCAGCTTTCTTCAGCGAATACTCACTCACTGTTCCCAGTCCCATGGCATTTTTCATACCCACATCCTCAGCACATGCTTTCTGCTCTAAAGGTAACTTTTATCCCCTTCCTCCTTCTCCCTCATTTTCTATTCTCATAGGGTTTTAGTTTTGATGCTTAAAGTACTTGTCTTTTTTGTTTTTTTTTCCTTTTAAAGCCTCTTCTTTGGTTCTGAACTTGTTATGTCTCTGAGTAAGCACTACCACTTTGGGTTTATTACCAGCATTTCTGATGTGGGTCTCCATTTCATTTTCAATATGCTAGTAGTTCTCCTCTGGGGTATTTTTATGTAGTTATTCTTGGTGCTAGAGCATACAGTTATTTGTCCAAGGATTTGATCTAGTTTATGCCTGGGGTCTTTCTTTGATTGGTAAAGTGATGTAAGAGATATGCATAGATTGATGAGTATTATTTATCTTTGCTACTTAATGGATGGAAGGTGGTGAAGAAAATGTTGATTGTATAATGTTGTGGTTGATTAAGGCTGTGTTGTGTGCAGCACCCATCCTCTGTCTGTGGGTTAATGTATGTAGTGATTATTTCTTTATGTTGCCTTTGTGTCGCGAGAGTTCATGTGCTTGTGGATCTGGAAGATTTGTCTTTGTAAGTATGAGATAGTTTATTGGAGTAGAGGTAAAATTGCTACTTTATGTTGCAAGCATATACATGGTGGATGGGTGATGCAAGGACTTCTAGGGCCTACTAAAATAAATCCTTTCTTCACGAATTTAATTTTTTCCATTTTTTTTCTTCAATTGTTCAATTGCATATGGCCAAGTCCAAGATATATCTGAATTTGGGTAGTTGGGGTTGGGGAAAGTTTGGAGGTGGATTGCAATTGTTATTTTTTGCCTGTTTGTTTCCATGAAGATTGCTTGTACCCATGTATAATGATTTTGTTATCTCTTCTAAAATAATACCACAAGTTTGTTAATCAATAGTCTAATGGGTAAATACACAAGTTGACTAATCCTTCGCTGATATCTACCCTTGAATTTGAAACTATGTTAATAATTTCAGTTGGTCAAAAGTGCAAATACATGCATGTGCAAAAAGTCTTACCCGTTATGTAAATAATACTATTGGAAAGTGTATAACAGAATAACATATCACAAGTTAACTAGGGGATTAGTGTATCTAGCATACTAGGAGATGGAAGGTCTAACGAATGTGATTTTGGATACACTTTTTGATAAACTTTCAATGTACCAAAGTGATACAAGAAAGTATTTTTTAGGGGGGAAATTGAAAGTTAGTATTTGTTTACAAAAATTGTTTATCATTCTGGTCCTTTTTAGGTGGAAGTTATTTGGAAAAGGGAAATGCTGCTAAGAGCAAGACTTCTTGCACGATTGAATGGTTTCTGATTGTGCAAACACACATCAAAGGTAGAGGATACAACATAAAAACTTCACAAACTGGTAATAGTGTAATACATTGAACATGAAACCTTGTGCGAGTGTGAAACAAAGCAAGATAGTGTAAAAATGGAGGATGGATCTGGGTGAGGCTAGGTGGGGTTAAAACAGAGATGTGTCATGTGAAATAGGATTGAAAACCTTAAGTAGACTGCAAGCATGAGGTGATGATGGGGACTACACTGGGATGAAATAGGTGTCTACATAAATCCTAGCAGAGATTGAGAATCCCTTTTTTGATACTGCTGACTGAGATTTTAGTGAGGCCAATTTAGGATTTTTCAACCCATTCAACCATCTATACCAATTTAGTGCCCCTGCTCTGTTGCTTTTGGGGCCTCCGGTTGCTATTGATAACTACTCTACCTTGCTCCTCCTCCTCCCTCAAACATTTATATGTTCTGGCCAATATGTGCAGATATGCATTTTATGCCTAAAGTATTGAATATTTGATAAACTCCTTTGTTTATCAATCAAAAGTTTATAGAGCAATAATTTTCTACATGTGGGTGTTTCTCACTTGAATAATATCCCTAAGAATTTGGTTTTTAACCAAGTCTATTAGTGATGGTGATCCATGTAGTAAACCTCATCGAGTGGGATAAGGCTACTATTGTTGTTATTGTTGGGTAATCCTCACTTCAGATTTTTTGAGGATGTTTGGGTGAGAAATGTTTTTTTCTTAGAGGTTTTCTCCGCTTCAGACTTTTGGAGGATGTTTAGGTGTGAAATGTTTTTTTCTTAGAGCTTTTCTCTCGCCTTTCCACCCAGGCACTATACGTAGTGACTGCTTTCAGAAACAATTGGACCCTTGCTCTTGCAATTGCATTGTGAAACAGTTACCATCTTATAGGAAAATTTGTTTAGGATCCTTGGTTGGCTAGCAGTTTCTACAACTGGGTTTGAAGGACTAATAAAGGTCAAACTTTTATGGCAAAATTTTGGAGTACATAGGTTGGGAAGCTCTGCTGTATTTTATTACTTTTTGTTTTGTTTTCCTCCTAATGTGCTTTGCTTTCGACTATTTCTTATCCTTTTTTTATATTTTTTTATTTTTCTGTAAAAAAAAAAAAACATAGTGGCCAACAATGTAGCCTTGATTTTCTTTTCTCTGATATTACTTTTTTTATGTTCTCACCATTTTGTTTCATACTTGCGTCTCTAAAATTTTGTCCCAACTGCTTCTCATGAATTGTAGGTTTGGGGAAATTTGTGGTGCCTGGTACAAGGAGTCGATACTCTTCTGTAACACATGAAAGATTTTTTGTCGCTTGAAGGTATTGGAGTTATGGATTAATATACCTTATGGTTGGAATAGGGAATGAAGCCATTGGTCCTAGTAGTTTAATTTATATGTAATATATTATTGAATTTTTTGTACATTATTTGATGTACTCTGGATCAAATCATTTGCTGTACATCGATTTGCTATATATATTATAGTGATGACCGCTTGAACTTTACTTTTTGGTTTCAATGCTTCCAGAACTACAAAGGTAGGTAGCATTATGGACGGTTTGCTAAATAGAAGCACCTAATCCCCCTTCTAATTAATATTTGTTTCCTCATAACATCATGCAAACGACCCATGAGTTGTTTCCATACTGCCTCAAAAGCCAATTCTGACCTCTCTAATATCTACAAAAGAAATTCTTTTTGTTTGTGCATGAACACACAATGCAGATAAAAGCTTTCTCAAGCACAAGTAGTGTTATTCACTTTGAATTTGTTGGACCTGACTCTAATGCTAAGTCATTATATCTATCATGATCAGCATGTGTGGTTTCTACTGCCTTGAACAGTTTCATTTGTCTCATGTTTATTTATAGAAAAAATGCTAACGAGTGTCCTAAGGATAATAATTAAGAAACTTAAAGTAGAAATATTTTTATTGAGAGATGAAAAATTTTGTTGTTTATGATTTTTTTTTCATGTTCTCATGATTTACATAATATATTTTCCTTTTATTTTTTTAATCATGCCTTAGCTACACTAGTTAGGAGGATTCTTATTTATATTACTCTTGAGGGGGGGGAGGGGGGGTGGGAGGGTGCACGTATTTTTTCACTTTTTTGTTGTTTTTATCGAGAGTTTATATCAGTTGTCTGTTAAATTACTCTAGAAGCGTTTTCACTAAATAAATAATAATATAACTCACGTTTTGAATGGAATTGGTTTGATTTGATGAAAAAATCAATTATCATTTTTTCAACTTACTGTAAAAGGATTTTGTTAACGAGGTGTACTTGAAAAACTAGTTAAGGAATCAATAAATAAAAAAGTTTATTGAAAATAAGGTTGAGGTTACATTGGAAATTACAAAACAGTGCACTCTAATAATAATTTTTTTTATTTTTTATTCTTTAACTTGTGTCATAAGAGTATTGATTAGCATTTTTCATTGTAAATATGGGATTGAACTTATTTGTAAATAAAATTGTATGTTTGGAACACCTTTAAAATGAAGAGTTCACTTCGTTTTAATAATTTTACATTGTTTAGAAAGAATAGGAAAAATAAGTAAATAAACAGAGATATATAATTATCAGTTCAAGCAAGCAAAAGTAAAATCAAATTGAGCTTACTCAAATTCAACCGTATTTGAGTGGAATTTTAAATACACATAAATGAAAAAAATCATCAAATTAATTTTAAATTTACTTATCCCACACTCAAGAGAATCTAGAAAGCCTGCATTCACGAGGTCGACCCTGAGGGAATCGCTTGTAATCTTTGCAGTAGCTATAAATCATGTAATATTTTTGCACCCATCTCAGACTTCTTCTACCATAAGCATCCAAATCTTGAGCTTGCCAAGTATTATTATGAGTCATGGAAGCTGAGTTTGAAGGACAGGAAGATGATCCTTTGGACCACACACAAGCTTTAGCATCAAAGTTCCTATAGTAAGCTTTGAAAGGAGCATAAGACCAATTGGTTTTCACAAGCCCTCCTTTTGTTGCCCATTGATCTGCACACCATAAACTGGAGTATAGCCTCATGGGCTGGCTGCTAGCAAATGGAACTCCCCTGGCTTCATAGTTGTTGAAGACTCTAATAGGGATATTATCTACCATGAAACTAGCCAAAATGTTGAAACATAGAGGATCAATGGTCTAGTTATACATTACATATGGATCATAGATGGTTCTATGAAAATTTTCATTTTTTTACCAAACATAATTTCATAGAGAAAAAAGATATCCAAAGTAAAATTTTAGAGAATTAAATTATAGGATTGATGGACAATGAAAGCTTTATGTTCCTTACATGATGCGTTGAGGGTTCCATACAATAGTGTAAGTGTGGAAATGTTTTGTGGGGTCAAACCAAAGATAGAATTGTTGTTCTCTATTCCCTATGCCTTGGGTGTAGATATTGGTGTGGACTATGTAGGGCTCTCCACTGAGGTTTCCCAAGAACTCAAAATCTATCTCATCATGATTTGGCCCTTCAGAAGATAACTGCACCATGTCACATAAGCTCAGTCAAAAGCATCATAAAAGTTATGAATAATAATAGATACACAGATAATCTAAAGATTTTTTATATTGTTATCCGACTTATAATTAAACCGTCATGTGTTATGATAAATTTGTTGACTTTTATAATTATTATATTAAAAGTCATACAAAAAACTAACTGATTAACAATGTAAAGACTTCTAAACTAACAGGGCATACCTATTAAACTAAAAAGTTACATACAAAACAGTGGATTCTTCTGTCTAAGCCAATTAACAATTGATGCATGATCACTTTTTAAATATAGAATATTTTTGTGGCGCGAGATTTGTATAATTATTTAATGTTGGTTGGTTTAGTGCACACGAGAATTTCTCACATGAAATGTATTAACGGCATTAAATGTAAAACAGTTAAATTTAACATGAGAACAGAATCAGAGGATTTCTCACATAATATGCAGTGACTGTGCCAGCTGAGTTACCAGAGACAAGCTTAATCTGCATATCTATTCTTCCATATAGATATTCTGCCTTGGATCGAAAGCCAGAGCCAGAGGACTGGTCAAGAGAAAGCACGAGAGAGTTGCTTCCTAGTATATTTACACCACCATGTTCACCCCAAGTGATCTCAATATCTTCATAGAAATTTCCCTCAGCGGTGACTCCTAAGAGATACATCAAGAGAGAGGCCAGCAATAGACCTGAGACTCTCAGATAGGTTTCATATTTTACCATATTTGCTATAAAATTTTATAGTTTAAAGTGTGAGAAGATGGTCTCTTTATATGGAGTTTATATAAGTGATGGAGAGACCATGATGATCTTTTGGTGCACTAAGACGTTTCATGCACAGATGAAAGCAATAGAAGGAAATAAGCTGGCAATTATATGATTTGAGCAAATAATTAAGTGGCTTCCCGGGAAGGTCACATATGGTGGTATGGTATGAAATAGGGATGCTACAAAGAGTTATCCTTGTTGAAGTCATTACTTATTTTATTAGTTTTAATGGATATGACATTTTTAAAATCAGCAACTCATTTTATTCGATAAAATAAGTAATATCAATAGTTGATAATAAAATTGCAGACTTGTTAGAATATTAATTGTAAAATATTTTCATCAATGACTGAAATTACTTCTTTATCTTTATTCATATAGGGAAGTTTTTCTTTTCTATTCTTTCTAAGGCAAAGCTCATAATAGGTCTTAGAATAAAAACGAGCAAGAGAAGGAATGAAAAAAGGCAAAACATTGTAGAGAATGGAATCTGCACATATACTCAGTTCAATTCATGTCCTCTTAGTTAACGAATTTTAATTAAAGGGGGCAATAACTTTGAGTATTTGTTACAAATTGATTAGTGATATGTCTGTATCGTAACTGTATATATCTTGGATTGTACAGAACTGACCAGAGAATGTCCAAATTTTTTTGCCTGATTTGAGGATATCTCATTTCATACCATAATCAATGGAATGAAGGGTGCAATTGCACAATAGATATATGCTTAACTGGCTTTGTTTTGGTCCTAATATGGGCTGTCATTTCTTCAAGAGCAAATTTAGACTTCGAGGTATAAAGGAGGTAACTAATATCTATAGATGGATTGAGATCCTGGCAAAGTAACTCGAAAAACAAGGTTACACGTGCAGACCAGCATGTTATTTATTCCTTGTACATGATAGAAGTCAAGCAACCTATATGATTTTAAATCAGCATCTTCCTACCAACGATAGTTTTTTTTTTTTTTTTTTTTTTAAAAAAAAAGAAGTATTCACACATGCGAAAGTCACAAGACTAGTCCTCTCAAACTCCTAGGAAACAGTGCAACCACATAACTAACTATAGTTCAAATCCCATTAAGACATGTCTATATTTAATATCAAACCATATTACAAGCAAAACTAATTTGATAAAATGATACATATGAAAAACAAAAATGGAAAATAAACATCACAATTGCTCGAAAAGGCAAGCTGAAAGTAGGTGTCATTTCGGCCCCAAGTGCATGGACAGCCCACTTTCCTCATAGTGGCCTTAATTTTTCTTTGCCCCACATAAACTTACTGCCTTAAGCTTTTATTTATTTTATAAATATTATATAGCTCTTAAATAAAAAATTAACCCTTTTCTTTCCTTCCAAACATACCTATTAATGACTCCATTAAGGTTACTTGTGCAAGCCTTCCAAAGAAAAAAAAAAAAAAAAAACTATTTAGTCCAATTCATTCAGGGATTCACTTAACTAGACTGTCCCACACCACATTACTTAACCAAGAGACTGTAGTAGAAAAAGAAATGCCTTTCCCAAGGAAAATACCACGAAATTTCCTTCCAAGCCCAAAATTTGATTATAGATATGCAGATGTAGATCAATCTATGCTGAAGATTGGGCATTAAAGAATAAACGCAATTGCATCCGACGCGGTCAGACTAGTTGCTATGGTACATAAGTCTAGATCTTTTGAAAAGAAACGCTCTCTTATGATACATATATGGTGAAAAACATACACAAAAATCTTCACCATTCTTACATAATTCATAATTCACATATTAAACCATAAACCTCATCGAGACTTGTATAGCTGCCTGTTGTCTGGGAGCACAACTTAATCTAGACTAGGATGGCAAACAAAGATGCATGGTATGTAGTTGAGAATCGCTCCTTGTTATCATCATTTTATCTTATTTGATGAATAGCATAAATTAACCTTGTTCTTCGATTATTCTTGTCACAACTCCAACAGCAATCGTTCTTCCCATTGATCTTAGGGACACCCTTCCAAGAGCTTTACAACTAGAGAACTCTACCACACAGACTGTCTCATTCAAAATCACCTAAAAATCAGACACAATAAAAGTCCTTCTAAGTTTTATTAATCCCAGGCCTCATAGATGAACAGAAAAGTGAAGATCATTGAAACAACGAGTTTTGCATTGTTTATTCACCTCAATTACTGCACTTTGCTTTGCAGTGAGACAGCGAGGTGACTTTTTGGTCACCTTACCCGTCTTGGGATCAAGTACTGATAATATTCTGGAAACTCTACCAGGTTCCTTCGCATGGTGTATGTGAAACTCTAACTGCAGAGATGGAAAAAATAAAATACAATTTTTCCTCCAATAAAAAAAAAAAAAACTGGAAAATAAAGTGCAACGAACGTCATTCGCATCTGTAGTACACACCTGTGTGCCCACCAATATGGGACTTGCACCATCCAACACTAGCACTTTCAACTCCAAATGCTTAGCAACTGCAACAGGAAAGTCGGGATGGCATAATACATCTCCTGCCATCACATGATTTCCATCGACACCTTGCAACGTTACAGCTACATTATCTCCAGCTCTTGCAACAGTACAAGCATTAGAGTCACGCTCCAATGAACGTACTGTTCCCACAACAGCTGAAGGCATAACCAAGACCTACAATTTTTTTATTAAACAAAAATTACAGTTATGGACAAATAGTTTCATGACATGCATACAAAAGCTAGAAAGCTAGAAAATCAAAATTTGTGCCCTTTGAGAGACATTATTATCTCAATTTTCATGCTAGACAATTTTCCTGAATAAATATTTTAGATAACATCCCTTGCTTCCTCAAATGAGTTCATCAAGTAAACATTTGTTTTATAAAATAATAATAATGCTTAATAAGTTTTGAGTTTAATTTATATACACTTTCAGCATGAAATATTTTTACACATACATTCAATAAAAATCTACCATATCCCCACATCATATTAACAAATAGGATGATGTAATAAAATAGTCAAATCTTATTGAAAGTATGTATAAAAAAATTATACTAACAGTGTATATAAATTAAACTCACAAGTTTTTGGTCCTTAATTATATTTTGAGTCCTTTTTCAACATTTTTATTTCGGTTTCTCTACTATGTACATACAGTAAAAACACAGAATAAAATATTTAACTAAAAATTATTAATGTCTAGCAGAAATACAGTTAATATCATATCGGTAAATAACACTTAATTTGGAGAATTCCAAATTTATATCTACCATTTGATTTTTCATAACAGCCATAACATTGCCTTATTGGTATACCTTTGATCCATTCCGAAGAGCTCCCGCTTCCAGTTTACCAGAGGCAGACACCTGTCCAAGTGTAGTTGATTTGATGACATCACATACTGGCATTAGTAGAGGTTTTGAGAATTCTCTAGTAGGAGGTTGGAGAGAGTCAATTGCATCTAATAGATAAGGTCCACCATACCTGTTCACAATGAACACAACCATCATTCTTTTAGCAGTACAAATTGCATACAATCAAAACCAAAATGAAAGTGACTAGTTGCTAAAATGTTATCACACTAAATGCAAGCATAGATTGCCAGTATATAAACACCTATTATAAATTTATAATATATCATGAATGCTGCCAAACTATCAGTGTTTTTATATTAACTAGGGCAGTACCATTGTAACAGTATGGATTCTATCCAATTGCACGGTTTCCAATTTAAATAGTATCCATCTTTCTTACCAAAAAGTATCTGCAAACCTTATGCTTCTAAATACTCAGTCCTGGGAATTGAGGGGTTTATGATCAGAATACTCCTCTAACAAGAGTTGAGCAGTCCTCCCTCCTTCAGTTAGTTTTAGGGTTTGAATTAGGCTGAGTCCATTTTTAATATAAAAGCCATCACCATACATTGCACAGGTAAGCACACCATGTCCTCTCTAAATACATTTTTTTTGTTTGTTTCAGAGAAAAGAAGTTGAGAAAATGTCTGTACCAAAGAAGTTGGGAGGTAGAAATCACCTACTAGTGCTGTTTCAAATGGTACTTTTGAGCCCCAGACACCATGAATGATATATCAAATTTACAGAGTGAAAAGTATGGTTTCTAACAGAAATTTACATTAAAAAAACCACCCCTTCTATATCCCTCTTCATTGCCCATCATGGAAAGTCAAAATCACATCTAGAGTAATAAAAAAATATACCAGTTTTTTAAACGAGCATCAGAAGGGGATGCCACCAAATTTTGATTTTCAATAGCACTCATGGGAATCCAAGATAGATAAGAATCTTTGAAACCACAAGAGTGGAGAAAAACTCCCAGCTGCTGCCTTATAAAATCAAATCGATCTTTGGAGTACGCAACAGCATCCATCTTATTTACAGCAACTATAACCCGGTCAACACCAAAGCTTCTGATAAGTTGTGCATGCTCCCTTGTTTGCCCTTTGCTGCCATCCATACCAGCTTCAAATGAACCAAGCGAGGCATCTATAACAAGAATTGCAGCATCAGCTTGTGTTGCCCCAGATATCATGTTTGGGACAAAATCTTTATGGCCAGGGGAGTCGAGCACAACAACATGATATCTCTTGGTGTCAAAATAAGCAACAGCCACTGTCATAGTTATTCCCCTTTCTCTTTCTTCAGAACTTTCATCAAGAGCCCAAGCATAAGCAAAGGATCCCTTGCCCTGATTAACAAAAAAAAAAGGATCAGAAATTGGCATGAGTTCAGAAACATCAAGCTTTAAAAGCACAAAAAAGATGACCACAGTGAAATTACCTGTAACTTGGCCTCCTTTTCATATTTGTGCATTTCTTTCTGGGAAATCCGTCCCAATAGGTGCAGTAACCTACCAGATAGAGTTGATTTTCCAGAATCAACATGGCCAACCTACAATAGACAAACCAAAAAATTTAGTGTCATTGATTCCGAGAAATATTTTCCTGGAATGTACAAAAGAATTGGCCATTTGCATACAATTGCAAGATTCAGCTGAGTCAATGTATCTTCAGCTTGTTGAGGGAGCATCCATTTTTCTGGCTTATAAGAAACATGTGAGCGAGTTCCCTTAGCATTAGTATTATCAGAATTTCCAGATGAATTTCCAGATCTTACATTGAGAGCCATATTGTTGAAACTGCTGGAAATACTTTCAGGTTTTCCATCTTTGATAGAAGAGAAACTAATGTTATCACTTTCCTTGACTTTTGACAGTGCAGACAAACTACCTGACTTTTCTTTGCTTGATTGAATATCAATTGTACCATTTTTCAAAGAATTTATTTTATTAATATTGTTACCTTTGTCTTTTGACAAAGATTCTGGCAAGCTGTTTGAAGTTTTACCACTTGTTTGTAGATCAATTGCTACATTTTTGGAAACCTTGCTCTCAGCTGAACTACCCTGTCTGCTCTTTTGCGTTAAGGATGATAAGTTGTCAGAACTTTCAGCATTTGATTGTACAGAAAGTTCATTCTTCTCTCTGATGCTTGATGAAAGCTGAGAAATTTTAGTGTTTGTAGCTTTGTCTGAAAGCATTACACAAATAAGATGGATTAATATTTATGTACAACGAATAAGAATTTGAAGACAGAAAATATGGAAAAAGTAAACAGTTTTTCCTAGAAATATATTTTCATTTTTGGGTGAAAGCTACTGTGATAAAGATTTTGTTAGAAATCCCAGTTTGGCCTTGAGATATTTCCAATTACTTTGACTATCATAATCAATGAAAGCTTCCTGCCATTGGACTTAAAACAACCTCCAGGAATTAGAAATCTTTTCGAGGGTGATTCAAGGACACAACTTTAATAGGGAACATATTGAAATTGAACAGCTAAAGCCTAATCAATTCCCTGATAATGATAATTCTCTTTTGGGAGGGGGGGGGGGGGGGGGGGATTGAAAGTTTTTAGAAAATATTGAAGTGAACCACAAAAAAATGATTGAGCTTTCAGGTTAAATGATGGTTAGTAGCTCTCTCAACTATTAAACACATTTTGTCCAACTTGAGCTCTATAGGCAAATTAGATTTGTTGAGGGAAGGATACCTTTCAAACCCGTTTTGGAAGAACGTAGGCCAGTATAAACCACATCATCTGGGGATGGAACATCAAACTTGAAAGGATCTGTATACAAAAAAAAAAAAAAAAAAAGGCATGGTTTTATAACTATTATTTAAAAAAGAATAAATAAGTAATTTGCTCACATGTGCAAGGAGTTACAACTTGCAGAAACTAAATCATGATATGTCATTACTCATTAAAAAAACTCTGATCTTCAACTAATAAGACCTTTATCTCTAATTATAATTGCATTGCATAACCTTCAAATATCAAATTTAGAAGAAACTGTTTAAACTAGTCACATGCACATCCTGAATCAAAACTTGTGAAGACCTATGTTTAAATGTGGATGCCTTTGAGTACTAAAAGCCTTATGAATTTCATGAAATTCTCCTCGGACATTTTCAAGCTTGTAGAAGTTATTGTCATCTGTCAGAAAACCATCATCTGGCTTTGGAAATAATACAATCTCTTTGGGAATCTGTTGTTGTAATGATTGAAAAAGAGACCTGGCCAACTTGGATGCTCCAGGACTTTTGCTTATGTCTTCAACTGCACCAAAGACATTGTTCAAT
>PYAF01005672.1:1531511-1561462 GCA_007407185.1 Glycine tomentella
AAATTGATAAAAAAAATTTAAAATGTCATTTTAGTCTTATGTAAGTATTTTAGATAATAAAAATTGATATATATTAAAATGATATATAAATAGTAATCTCCTTCTTTCTTTCTCTTAATGTTAATTTAAATTTTTATTTTAAATAATATTTTATAATTACAAAATAAAAATTTTATTTTATAATAAAATTCCAACTCAGATATACATCACATTACAAGTATTTTGTCTACTTATAAAATTAACAACTACATAAAAAATAACATATTCTTTCCAACAACAAACATCTTGTATAAAAATTTTAAAATATTAGAGATTTATTATAAAATAAATTTTTATTAGAAATCAAATACCAAATTTAAATATATATTAGGGATACAAATATATTTAAATTTTTATTTTTTTAGTATCAATGAAAGTTTATATAAATTCTCTAAAAAATGTTTATATAAAAATTAAAACATGTAAACAAAAGTAACGTTAAATGAAGATATTAAATTAAACTCCGCCATTACCCAAGCCAAAATATAAACTTTGGCGCCCAATTTTAGTGCATATATGAAATGAAATGTAGTGTTAGTGCATTGTAATTTCACTCCAAAGAGAAAGAGGAATGGGAATACAGGGGTTTTTGCCGCTATTGAAGTCGATTATGGTTCCAATCCACATCAAGGATCTGAAGGGTTGTTCTGTAGCGGTAGACACCTACTCTTGGCTCCACAAAGGTGCCCTCTCTTGCAGCACCGAACTCTGCAAAGGGATGCCCACTACCAGGTAACCTCCCTTTCACACTTTTCTTTACCATTATTTTATTGGGTTTTTCTTTGATTTTTGTTTGGAGTAACCCAGCTCGTAAAAGTTCGATTTTTATTTTTAAAGGGGGTTTAGTTGAATTTATGGCACCCCAAAATGGCTTAACCGAGATTGGTTTATGCATTGGCGTGTTTTAGGCACATTGAGTATTGCATGCACAGAGTAAATTTGCTGCGCCATTTTGGGGTTAAGCCTATTCTAGTGTTTGATGGAGGGCTTCTGCCAATGAAGAGTGAACAAGAGAACAAGCGTGCCAGGTACTCTCTTTGTCTTCCCGACATTGTACTTTGTTTTTTTCTTAATTGGGTATTTTAAGTTTTTTTGGCATAAAAAGAAAAACCTATCTTTTGTTGAGTTGAGTGTCACCTTAATTGTTAATGGGATGCTTTCATGTATGTTATGTTGAGTAATGTGGTACTTGCTATGAAGTTCTCTTACATAACGAACTAGTCTTTTGGATTGGACTCTCCACTTTTGCTCAAGTCATAACAATTAGTGCTTTTGTTGAGTGTTGAACTATGGTAAGGGCTACTTATAGGTTAGATTAAGGTATAATGTACCAAGTACTGATAGGTGAGGAAAAGGGGCTATTATCAGGCAGGGTTTCTGTTGATAGTGTGAAGCCTCCGTAAACATCAGTTCTTAAAGGAGGTGGCAATGTTATGAGTCTTACATTGAGTAGAGTAAGAAGCTTAATGTGCTCAAGTCATAACCGTTTTCATTTTTCTTTTAATTTGATTCTCTGTGAGTTATCTAATTTCAAAATTCAAAGAAGGATTTGATGCTGTGCTTGTACCAGCTGTCTGCATTTGCATTAGTTTCTCCCTTTGTGGGATTTCACTTCCTCAGTGTACAGTGGGTCTGCATGTAGGGAAATTCTCCAAATGATATAAGCTGACAATTTTGAACAAAAACTTTCTTGAGCTCTGTCTCCATGTATGCCTTCATGTTTACATGAGGTTCTTATTCACAAGCACAATTTGTTGAAAATAGCAGTAATGCCATGTTTATGATCTTGACTTGCTCAATGTTTCTGCTTCTGTTCTAAATGTCATACTTGTTTTCTTTGCTGTTTGTCATTGTTTGATTGCTTTTCTGTTTCTGAAATTGAGGTAAAATTAAAATGAACTTGGTTTAATGTGAAATATAGAGGATGGATGGAATACTGAATGATTTAGGGATAGAATTGATTAATAATTTAATAGCTTTCAAACTAAGATACTGAAAAACCAATCCTTCTCCAGCACCCATGAAAACAACATCTTGTTATGGGGCCTGAGTTTCGTAGTTTTTCTCTCTTTTTACCAAAAGAATTAAGTACTAAAGGATATTAAGGGATAAAGAGGTTATGAGCTTTATTACAAGATCACCAAAGAGGAGTGCTTTGATTTCTGGGCAGATTTAAGAACCTTAAAATCTCATTGATTGTATTTGCTCTTTTGCAAATGAATCAAATATTGTCTATGCTACAAGTGCAGGGCTAGAAAGGATAATCTTGCACGTGCAGTTGAACATGAGTCAGATGGAAATTCAGCTGCTGCTTATGAGTGCTACCAGAAAGCAGTTGATATTTCACCTCAAATTGCACTTGAACTAATTCAGGTATAAAGGGGTTCAATATATCAGAGTTGGTCTGGTTGTTGTGAAGTGTGTGTGTGTGTGTGTGTGTATCACATATGTATTTCGTTTGAATATATTCAATACAATAATTACATTAAATCCCCAACTAAATATTTAACCTTGTTTTTTCTTGAAAGGTATTGAAGCAGGAGAACTTGCAGTATATTGTTGCTCCTTACGAGGCAGATGCCCAGATGACATTCTTGGCAATAAGTGGACAAGTTGATGCAGTTATAACTGAAGACTCTGATCTTATACCGTTTGGTTGCCCAAGAGTAAGTTTACCACGTGGCTTGAGCTATAGATGTTTTTTGTTATCTTTCTATACTAGTGTATATTTATTCCTACTTTGACGTACTCACTGGTTTTTGACTGGCCTGCTTCTTCCTTGAAAATTTAGATTATCTTTAAAATGGACAAGTTTGGTCAAGGTGTTCAGTTTCAGTATTCCATGCTACAAAAGAATAAGGAGCTTAGTTTTGAAGGGTTCAACAGACAAATGCTTCTTGAAATGTGTATTTTGAGTGGCTGTGATTATCTGCAGTCCTTGCCAGGTATGGGTCTCAAAAGGGCCCATGCAAGCATTAAAAAATTTAGAAGTTATGACAAGGTGAGTGCAGCTGATACACTTAGCAAGCATGATTGTTCAGAACCATAAAAACTAACAAGCATGTTTATTTTTAGCAATCAATGTTCATTTTCCCTGTTTAAACTCACTTAAGCAGCCAGGTCTACATCTATACACATAACATAAATGCTTAAAAGTGTTTTTTTATAACAATATATATCTTATAAATCTTGTATGTAAATCTTTCTATATGAAATTTTTGTATTTCTAATGCAAATTGCAATGTATCAGGTTCTTAAGCACTTGAGATATAGTGGAGTTTCTGTGCCTCCCTTTTATGAAGAGTCATTCAAGAAGGCTATACTTACTTTCCAATATCAACGGGTTTATGATCCAATTAATGAAAATATTGTTCATTTGTCTAATATATCTGATGATATTGGTGATGAGTTAGACTTTTTAGGCCCATATCCTTCATTTTTAATGTTCTCTTGCCATTTTAAATTAATATCACTCTGCTCCATTTTGTTCAATCATCTAAGATCTTACTTGAAGTTATACCTTAACCTGGGATACACCCATGCCAAAAGATATAGCACAAAGAATAGCAAAAGGGGATCTTGATCCAATTACCAAAATGCCATTTGAGGTACATCATCAATTTCTTCTTTATCTTCATCCATACCAAAGTGTGTGTTTGTTAAAGTGAAAGAATAAATTTATAGTAAACTGAAATACCTCTGTTTTTCTTGCATGTGTTGGTCAAAATAAATTGACTTATTTCATTTGTTCATTTTTGGAATAAGGACAATTTGCATGATTGTGAAAAAAAAAATGAATTTTGAAAATGATAGGAATAGGATTGACAACAACTGAAAAGACTGTTGCTAGTGTTCTATAACCGTTGCCTTTGGTTTGCGTGGATGTGCATGAGTTTGTGTAAATTCTACATATAAAGTAGATTTTGTTTGCCTTATGCTATAGTACTGGTACAAGGTTTTCTTGGGAGTTAGTATCACCTTCACAAACATGTTCTGAGCAAATATGAATAGATTGTCACCCCTTTCTTTTTAATAAATGTTCAAAGCATTTAAGAAGTATACATGGGTGTATGGTCCTTCAATTAAACCCTTGTTTAAAGGGGACTTTTGGTTAAAAATCTATTTCTTTTAAATGGCAGGGAGAGAATCTTACAGCCAGATTTGCAATTGTGGGAACGAGTCAATTCAAAACTCATTCTGAAAGTGCAAAGAAAAAGATTGATTTGCCTGTGCAGAAGAATCTCTTAACTAAGTACTTTTGTATCCTACAAAGCATTCTTCTTGAATTGATTTTAATATGTTTAGCATGTTTAACGGGGATGAATGCAGGGCAGAATTCTATGCTTCACTGGGATACTGCCTGATGCTATTGATGCTTTAGTTACCAGTTTTCTAAAAATTTAGATTCAAGATATATAACATTTAAAACAATCAAGTTGAGGCAATGAATTTCAGTGGCATTTAAGCTCAATGTTTCTTTACAACATACCACTTGTAGCTAGCAGCTTTTTTTTCTATTCTTCTTTAGAGTAGCTTTTCCTTAGCCATGAAAGGTTTTACTTCTCTTGAAGCGAAAAGGAAATTCAGAGCTCCTCGGGTGTCACCTACTGCTGCTAATGAAACAAAGAACTCTACTGCATCGGTTATTGACTCTGAGAATTGGGGCAGTGCCCCTCCTCCTAATAGCCATGTAAGTTGCCTGAATATTGAACTATAACAGTGAAAACTCTACTCATTGTTGGTAGTGAGACTTACATATTTTTTTAAACATATTCTTCCTTCTTTCTTTAGACTCGATATAGTTCTGCCACAAACATTTCTGAATTTACAGAGTCTCCATGTCATGGTAAGATATAAATCTGCTGGTTTGCTTTGGATGGGAAAATCCCTTACTGCCTTTACATGTGTTAGTTACTCATTTCATTGTTTGCATGAATTGTCTATGGTGGGTGAAGAGAAGAAAAGCCCTGAACATACAGTACTGCGACAGCCCAGGCAGCCAATTCATAAACCATGTCTGGGGTTGAATGGGCACACAAATGTCCAAGACACAGTTAAAGGAAAAACCAGGGAGGAGGAAACAAGAAAGGTAATTGTAAGGAGTGCTTATTTTCAGCACAAGCAAGTGGAAAAGAATGTTTGTGACGAGAAACAAGATTGCCTGTCATCTGGCATTGCCATTGATGAGAGAAAAAATGCCTTATCTGACAGTGATTTATGTAACAACGATGTGAAGAATAAAGACCAGATAGTCCTTGACTCAGTTGAAGGAAAGAGCAGGGAGGCAACAAGAAAGTTAATTGTAAGGAGTGCTTATTTTCAGCACAAGCAAGTAGAAAATAATGTTTGTGATGAGAAACAAGATCACCTGTCCTCTGGCATTGTCATTGACAAGAGAAGAAAGGCCATATCTGACAGTGATTTATGTAACAACCATTTGAAGAATAAAGACCTGAAAAGGAAGATCTCCCCTAATGACAATATTCAAAATGTAGGATTTTTTAAACTTCGGACCTTATGTTTTCTTTAACACTTTCTCCTTTTACTCATGCACTGATGGAAATGACTTTCTCCAGGAAAATTTGCAGCCCAGGCAAATGCACTGTTCTTCACCTCCTCATAATAATGGTATGAATTATTACTTGTTAGCTAAAATTGTCTTACTATTCCACTAATTATGTTCTTTGCTTTTGTTGTCTTCTACTTGCTGTCCAAAGTGGTGGCTACCACTGATGTTGTTATTGCATTATCATCTTTTAAGAATGTGGCTTTACAACTCCCACAGAAGCTTCTATGCATACTGATTGACTACTTCTTCATTTAGAAATTTCATTTTCGGTTTCATTTTCATGGCGATTTGACTTTTGTATTTTTGGTCAGTGCAATTTGACTTTTGTGGATAATGAAAAGCTCCTATTGGTTCTAAATTGTAACTTATCTTTAAACATAATTAATAATTTAATATTGACTACTTTTGGTATAGTATTATAAGGTAAAGAGTACAGACTTGTGGAGTTGTCTGAGTTGGAGAGGTAAGATAGACAATTTATCAGTATTAAGTATTAACTATTAACCCTTATGGAAAAGTAGGAAATCACAAAGAGAGGTTCAAACATCCATAAACTTTAGCAAAAGTAAAAGTAAAATCATGTTTAGCAAAAGCTCAGTTTATGGAAAATCGTGCTTTGAGTATATGAATAACATAGTACTCTTCAACGAGGATAAAAAGGAGTAAATTCTCAGTTTCGGATTCCATTTGTTTTATTCAGGCTCAGCAGAGATATCTGCCATGAACTTTACTGAATATATGCATGTTTTTTAAATAATCATGAAAGGAAATATCTTGCTGAGGCTGAAGTTTCTCTGAATTCTGATGTTTCTTGATTATAGGTTGCTGTGATCACAATGTTGACGGGCCATTTACAGAGAATAATGCTGAAGAAGAAAAATTTGGGACAAACATTTCCCATCTGGGCCAGTATTCAGAAATAGCTGAGAAGTCTATGGAAAGATTTGTCTCCGTGATATCATCCTTTAGATGCACTTCTGGCACTCGTGTCAGTGGTCTCCGTGCTCCTCTGAAAGATGTTCGAAACACTTCTGATAATAGGTAATGCATTTCTGCCAAACTGGAATTCATTATCCCTTATACTTTTGTATCAACACCATGATTTGTGTCCTGGTTGTCTTAACTCAGGCCAATAAAAACTGTGGACTTCGGCCAATATGCATATGTGCCAAAACAAACCAAGACTAGAAGAATAGCTCATGGGAATTAATTCGAGTTGTTTAAGGGGAACTAAACTTGATTGAGGTTTGTGTCATATTTTGAACACCATTCTGCCCCAACCAGGACCTGCATTGAGTTAATTTTTCTTTGGTAGCTGTAAATTGTATTCTTGATGTATCCACCCATTCATTTAGGGATTAGTCATCTTTTCTTCATTTAATACCACATATAGTGTAAAACTTAGTTCAAAAGTTCAAGAGCATTGTTAAACAGTGAAAGCTTTGGTTAGGCGGCCATTTTCTAAATTTTGTATGTCACTGAATAAGTGTATGCCCCCATGTTTTGTATTCTCATTTATTAATATCAATTGAAGAATAGAAGTGTTTATTGGTATGGAATTAGCATATCGCCGTATTATGTTATAAAATTATAGTATTTGTTTTTGCCATCTTATTCTTTATTATTTTAATATATATATTTAAAATTTTTTCATTTCTCACATTAAAACAAATACGTAAGGGGTAAAACAAAAAAACTGATTTAATTTAAACTACTTTAAATTTGGATCATATCTGGTTTTAAAATTAAAACCAATCTTTGAAAATGATTGAGTGGGACTCCTTCATTCAATTCCTGTAATGTTTTGGTAAAAATTTACCAACTTAAAAATATTTTGATTTTACGCAAGTTAACAGTGGACTTTAGTGTAAAATCTCAATCTAAGGCAAAAGCTACATTTTTTTTTGTTGCTTTCTGTTAAACGTGCTATGAGTAAAACTAAAAGCAATTCTAAAAGAAACACCCAAACAACTAATTTTTTTATATAGCAAAATTAAGTTAGAATTTCAAACACAGTTTTGAGAGTTCCAAACATGCTGGAAGTACGTTGCCAGTTTGAGATTCATTCAAATCACAAGAGACATGTAGGGCATTGCATAATCAAATGATATGAATAGACACTTTACCAAGAAAAAAACAATCTAACAAAAAGACAATCAGTTAAGTTGGTGATGAAGAATGTTCTGCCAAGTCACTTAAGAGGTTGACAACATCATCTGAGGTTTTAAGAAGATAACGTGCACTTGATCTTTTCCGTCCAACAACACAAGAGAAGTAATTCTCACCTTTTAGATCAAGCACTGAGGAACCCTCATGCAATGCTATTTTATCACTATACATTGGTCTCCATTGATCAATTTCTCTCTTTTCTATGTTTGACAATGAACGTTGTTTCTTGTATTGAGCTGCCTTCGACCCGTTTTTGGTGGCTGGTAATTTTGGCAGAGATGATGGCCTGTAAGAATTAGATTTGGATAGCATAGCTCTTGGTAATGGAGGTGATTCAGAAGGGAGCTCTGGCTCAAAAAATGTATACACATCTTCATCCTGAAACAGTTCATTTCCAACCATTATTTGCCTTAATCATTATAGAAGGCTTAGAAATGTAACTTTTTCTGATGTAGATCAATCTAAAATCAATGCTCCTTTAGAAATTTCATTCTAATATTTACAGTTGAGTCCTTAGGTGATGGGAACTGAGATCCAAGTTGGTTAGGAAAGGACCCTTAATGAATTGGAGGTAGTTCCATATTAGAATCTGCATGCATATAAAATAACTAACTACTGACAGTTATCTATTAAGAGTATATATTTGGTAGTAAGTTGTGTAAATAAGAAGGGTGTAGTTATTTGCAGTTTGGGTACTCTCTGCCGGAGACTTGTCTTTGAAAGTAAGTGTACTGCTGTATTGTGTGTGATTTCAGTTTTCAATATTATATTTTATTACCTTATCAATTGATGTTCTATCATTGCTACCAGACTGCCAAAAGGCAACAATCTAGTCATTCTTAGTGCTCTGCCACTCTAACAATAACAAAGTCTCAAGTGAACTAAGAATAGAAAATCAAATAAAGTGCACTAACCTTGGCTAGAAAGTGCCCAATGCATAAGACATAGTCAATTGGCGTCTTCATGCCTTTGTTATGAACTATCTCTCCAAGGATACGATCAATAGCTGCTCCCTATACCAAAAAAAGTCAGGTGCTAGCATGTAGAGGAAATAAAGCTTCTGAACAGAAAAGGATAGGTGAGAGACTCTACTAGCCAGCTGAAATTGCTTATACCTTTGACACGCCAACTGTGCGAACCTCAACAGATCGACCACCTTGGACAACATCAAGAGATGCATTTGATATTGGCCCTGTCCACAGATGTTGAAGCAGATCTCTTGCTTGAATCCTTCCAAACTCAACATCTAGTGTTAATTGCAGTCACAATAAGTTAGCAATTAACCATAGAAGGCTCCCACTTTGCTGGGAAGGGAGTAAAGAGATGATGTGTTAAAATATGTTTGTGATCTTTCAATAAATATCCAAATTTTATATTTTTTTAATAAAGTTTTTCTTTATTTTTGTTCCATGATAAAATAAAAATTTGATTTTTGATCATTGACATTTTTTAATCGTGACAAATTAGTGAATTTTGTATTTGTTTTCTGATAATTTTTTCTCATTTGATATTAGTTCCTTTGAAAAAAGATTAATAAA
Source organism: Glycine tomentella (assembly GCA_007407185.1). Lineage (NCBI taxonomy): Eukaryota > Viridiplantae > Streptophyta > Magnoliopsida > Fabales > Fabaceae > Glycine > Glycine tomentella. The sequence continues at coordinate 1,540,827 of PYAF01005672.1, forward strand.
AAAAAATTTATCAAGAAATAAATCCAAAATTTACTAATTTATCATAGACTAAAAAAAAGTGACAATGATAAAAAATAAATTGTTGTTTTATTAAAGACTTAATATAAAGAAAAAATTTATCAAAAAATAAACAAATTTAAATATTTATTAAGGATAAAAACATATGTTAGTCCTATAAAAAAATAAGTAGGTTGAAAATTAAAAGGGAAGATAGTAACAGAAAATTTTCACATGCCTGCATACTTGTAATTCCATACTACTGACGTCTCCCGAAGCTCAAAATGAGACCTTGGAGTTCTTTCAGTAAAATACTCAAAAACATGCTGAAATTTTATAAAAAATATGAAAAAAAAAATCACAAAAAATCACACTTGAAACTAAAGGAACTTAATAAGAGAAACACTTGTATTCATGCAGCTAATTTACCTTCACACTATCAACCCAATCCATGTTTAAATTTTCAGGCATGGTTGTCATCCACTCACTTGAAGTACGTCGCAAAAACATCCCATTTTCTGCTGCTAACCACATGTTAAATTCACTGAAGTTCTGCATAAAGTAGTTGTTAGTCCAAAAGCAAATGTTGCTGAAAATCCAAAAACACATGAAGTTTTCTTGATAGTACTTTGTCCAGGACTGCTCGATCGCTCCCACTCAGAACAACTATTGTTGTCTTTGGATCATCGGATAACTTCTTTAAAGGTTCCTTCATATTTGGGTGTAATTTAAGTTCCAATTCTCTAATTTGACCAGCCCTTCCAAGGGCATCCACTGGTTCATTCAAAGTGGCATTGAAACCCTGCAGTGCAGATGAGGCAAAATGGTATTGTTTTAGTGAAAAGGAGCTACATAAGTTGGTGAGAAGGCAACCCTTCTCACTTATTCACAAAAAACAAGTGGAAACAAATAAGTCCTCATGTGCGTTTCTCTTAAACACGTGCGGTGCACTTGTATAAGTAAGGTCATGTTGGTTTCCATTTATAAATGTAAGCCTAATACTTATTGCACAAAATAGGGTGAATAATTTGCGACAGCCCTTTATTCAGTGTTTGATGATCTAACAAACAGCTTACCAGTATAATTAGTCGGTTATTGGATTTTGAGTAACAATCAACTGCCACTTTGTTGGGAAGTAATGGAGGAACTTGTCTTGTCCTAAGCTGAGCTTCAACAATGGTATCATTCAGTTCACTGTAAAAATAAAACCTTGTTTTTAGAATAAATAATCATGAAAAGCATAAGTGGCACAGACCACCATAGAAGGTCAGGACAAAATCTAGAGCAATAGACCGACCAATATAGCTATTTCAAAGACAGAATTTCCATTTTTCTCCATTTTCCCATTGACACTATTTCAAACTAGCTTTAGTGGTCGATCTAATATGCTTGTGTAAGACTGACTGTTCCATATTACAAGAAAAATAAAATATGGAACAAAATTGATCCAAGAAAAACAAAATGCAAGCAGTGTTATACGATTAAAACCTCACAAAAGTTGCTGCCCATTCCTGTGATGTGTGAGTCTCAACATGTTTGAAATTAAACTGATGTCGTTTTTCTCTTTCATCAGCTGACATTTCCAACGCATAACCAATAGAAGCAGCAACCTCTGTGATGTTCCATGGGTTTACCAAGATAGCACCAGCACCAAGAGACTGTGCTGCACCTGCAAACTGATACCAAATAAAGAATTCTAAATTATTTGAATTATACTGAAAGCCTAGTGATTTTAGGAGTTAATTATGTGATAATAAAATAATTGGACATATAAGAATTTGTTTTTATTTAAACAAGATGATATTTCCAGACAAACAATAACTTTATAAAGAATATAATCTACAGTATGATCTTACATTCCTACTGAAGTCTTGAACTAGAAGCCTAGTATCAACCCTATCCTTTTCTATCTGTCACTTTATCACAAATATTCCAGTTTTTGTAAAGCACTCATGGGCTGTACATAGAAAACAACTAAGAACAGAAAATATATTGGTTTGAATAGATTGATCATTTCGTATATTTAACATTCACAATGATGGTGATAAGATGAAGAACACGGACATCATAGTTAATTTAAAAGAAAAATAAATATACATCAATATTGCATCGTGGATTATAGAATGATAATGATAGGGGAAGATGATTATAATTATTTAAATTTCAGTCTATCAGCAACCACAATTCCATGCATCAAAAGCAATCATTTCATGTTACCCTAGCTTATTCTCTTGACATATGTCTTTCAACAAATGTTAGCCTTTGACAAAAACAAATTCTGGTTCTCAATATTCAAGAAACCATAGTCTACTTATGAACACATTATAGCATAACCAGGTTACCATCAAAAGTAGACCTTGTCATTACAGAGCTCAACAATGACGCGGATGATTGATGAAACAGATACAACATACTGATGATTTTTCTCTATAGTTAAGCCTAACAAGCTATACACAATTCAGGTTACAAAATAAAAAAAGAAAGCTGAACGTCTCAGCTTAACTAGGCTAGTTTTTTTTTCTTTTTCCAACAAGCCAAACTGTGAGCTTGAGACTAGAAAAACTTTAACACCATTGATGCGTAAATACTTCAAAATAAATAAAATAAAAAAAGACTATGTGCGGTGCAATAGATTAATATATGGTGATAAAGGAAAAACAAACTTGTTTATAATTCTTAGGACTTGCTAGCTTGACCTAGTTAAGGTTAGGAAAGTCTTATTCATTAAATGACAGTAAATTTGTTTTATGTTTTGCTGTTTTATGAAAATAGCTAAATACATATACCTCAACATTCCTATGCTTAATGGCAGAATCATTTGAAATGTTGGTGATCTTAGTAAAACATAAATCACGTTCTCAAATATGAAGCTCAAATACATTCAGAGTATCCAAGAGATGCAGCCAAAATAAATGATGAGAACATTAAAAAACTGAATTACCTCACTTAAAATGAGAACCCCTTTCTTGGATGCTTGACACGCAACAAATTCATAGCTGACAAGATTCATTCCATCCCTTAAAGATGTAACAAGTGCTACATCTAAATACGATGTGAGTCAGACTGGTATGATACATATCATGGGTGCTGAATACTTAGTTCAATAAAACTACTTAAGATGGATTTTATAATATATTATAAAGAAGATATGCTGCAGTCTGTTGCCATTTTCTGATTCCCAGGAATAGTTGTCAAATCTTAAGCATAAAACAGAAGTATATTACAAATGTGAATATAAAGAAACAACTGTAAGTCATTGTACTTCAATTATTCTTTTCTCGATGAATTAAAAATCAAGAAATATGATTCTTGAGGACTTTCCTCATCTCCTGGTAAATAAATATCAATCAGTTCAATTTATTCTTACAGCCAGGTACATGTTACAAGCAGAGGACTTAAATCACGTGGAACATATATTAAAGAAAAGTGAAAGAGTCTGCAAAGATAATGAAATTTCTTTTCCAATAACAAGAAAGAATGTCCTACAGCTTGAGTATTTCACCAATCCAATGGTGAAATATGATACTACTTCTATATAAAAAATATTATTATTTTGAATAAATAAGGACAACATGGACTAAATCTTGTATGTTATAGCAGAAAATGATTACCAGTTACAGCATAGAGTGCACATAATTCATGAAAGTCAAGTGATCGATCCTGTAATCATAGAAAGAGATGTTCCAGAAATCATTACAAGGTCAACAGAATAACAATAACAAATATTTTCTGTATGATAAATAAACATATGACTTCGCTTCATTTGTCACTCTTCTGGGAAGATTAGCAATGTATTTACTTTGCCCTAAAAATTTTAGCAATTCAAGAGAAGGATGTGTAATCAACGAGACAAAATGCATGGTCAGTGTGTGCAAAGAACAGTCAAGGTAGTTACTTGAATATTTTTAAAAAATAAATATAACTTTAATTTTTGATGGAAGGGAAATAATTTTTCGTTTGACCACATTACACAAATAAGTGATTGTGTAATAGAAAAGCTCCACATTCTGAATAATATCAAGGTAATCTAGAAAGAATAGGTTGAAAGTTCCTTGGTGATGCAGGACAAAAGAAGATCAACTATTGAAGATTTATTGTAATTTTGCAAAGAATTTTTATAATTTTATCGGGTTATTGGAGGTAATTTTACGGAAATTTTGATAGAATTAAAATCCCATCAGAGTACTTTGTATAGGTATGTTTTCTTTACTTGTCAATCAAGTCTTGTTATCAAAAGGTTGCTATGTAAAAAATAAGATGTGATAAAATGCAACTCCTATTTATCACTTATGATTCAGAGGACTTTCCTCATTTCCTGGTAATTTTCAGGAGAATCTGTCTAGTAGGTTTGTTGTTCATCTGCTAGAATGGTTATTCCCTTTTTTATTCCTTTTGCACTTTTGTCTTATATCACTTGATCAAATAATAGAGATGAAGAAATGAGACATCGTGAATATGTTTGTGATAATGATATGTTTTGTAAAACAGCTAGCAGAGAATGTAGCTAACAACACAAATTGAGAATAACAAATTTGAATTAAGTAGATCAACCCAGACATTGAATTTACAGCTTTTTGGTGGCAACATAATGATCAAATGGACAATCCATAGAACACAGACAATATATAGATGATGAATAGTTCAAATCTCGTAGTAACGGGGATCAACTCATATATAGTAGTGACATGAGAAATTTAATATTTTCAATGAGATCCCAAATAATAGATAGCATCCACACTCATGATCCTTGCATCGTCAAATACCAAACAACACATATATGCTGTAGATGTTTAAAACACCAACCAGATGATGTATTGGAACAGCTGTAAGTGTTCCAAATCTCCCATTGATGCGTCCTACAATCTCATGCACTTGGCTTGTAAGCTTTTGATCTGCCAAAGCATTAAGTCAATATTGTCAGTCATGAAAAACGCCAATAACTATGATAAGACGAGAAACAAAATAAATAAAACATAGTCTAAGTCAATGGATGAAAATGCTTCAAGTGATAATTAACTTTTCTAGAGAAATAACATACATTCTGGAACATCTTTCCTAGTAGGTACAGCAATTTGCAGCAAGACAACTTTATCACGCCAGTGTGAATTCTCCTCAAGGAACTTTTCAAATGCCAAGATTTTTTGGGGAATTCCTTTTATCATATCAAGACGATCGACACCCAACATTACCTGTCCATTTGATAAGAAACATAAAGTGATTCTAATGATTCACATTTTCAGAGAAAGGCAGATGTAGAACAGAACTGAGGAATAATCTCAACTTCTCAAATTGTTGAACATTAAAATTTGGCGTATATGGCTCCTACCTTCCGGCCTGCAAATCTTTCTTTCAGTTCTTTCATGTGTTCTTGGACTTCAGGGAGTTCAAGGGCTTGAATGAATCTATCAGAGTCAATCCCAATAGGAAACTGAAGTTTCACACTCCCAAAAAATAAAACATTGTCATCATGAGAATGAAATCAGATACTGCATACTGATTCGTAAAGCTATTCAATGCTGATAAACATACAACACAAGATGAAATTCCAGTTTCACAATTAGATGTATAGAATTAGAAAGGGAAAATAATATATGCAGATATACCGCAGCCACACGAGTCAGTTTCCCATGATCTTCTACTCCTTCAGGTGTGCCCTCAAGCCCAAGAATACGAGTACAAGCACTAACAAAATGCCTTGCATAATCATAGGTATGGAATCTGGGATGCAGACCAATGAAAATATTAAAATCACAACATTAAACAAAATGTCTAGAGTTCTCAAATATCCTAGCAAGCAGCAACATACCACTTGATATTATTGACTAAATAGTGCCATCAACAAGCAAGAATAGTAAATTTCAAGGTGGAAGATAATTTTTTGACTAAAGATGGACTAGCTTGTTCTAAATGCATGCCCTTGATGCCTATATACCAAAGAAATTTAGCTTGTGAATGTACTAGTTGCTACTATAATCAACATCAAGTTGGAGATGCATGAGAATAACTTACCCCACCAGGTCAGCTGCAAGTACAGATCTCAACAGCTCTGATCTAGACGGTAGAGTCCTATGTATTTCTGAGGAAGGAAAGGGTGTATGGAGAAACCAACCAACTTTCATTTTTTCATTGTATTCTTTTAAACATTTTGGAAGGAACATTAGGTGGTAATCATGGCACCAAACAACATCTCCTTTCTCATAATGCTTATTTACTACATCAGCAAACATTTGGTTTGCCTTCTTATATGCGTCAAATTGGGATTGGAAAGTACGAGTTGTAGCAAGTCGATCTTCTTGTGGAAGCCCAAGGTAATGAAACAGAGGCCATAAGATGTTGTTGCAGTAGCCATTATAGTACTGATTAACTATCTCCTCATCAAGAAATACTGGTATGCATCGCTGCAGTTAACAACGCATAATTACTGATGGTTTGTGTGTGTCTTTGGTATTGCAAAGAGAAGAGTTGCTAGATTATCATTATTCACTACATTGATCAGTGGCCACATGCTTGTGAATTATAAATTTGAGTCAATACCATTTCAGCTAAAGCTTTTGTCAATGCTCTCTGCCCAACATCATCTGGCACATTCACACCAGCCCACCCAATCCATCTGGTATCAAATTCCTTAACACCTTCAACAAAAACAACAAGCTTCATACAACCTTCACTTTAAAAATAGAAAAATTCAATCTATTCCTATAAGTAATAGATTATTATTAGAATGTTGTGAAGATAACTATCATTGTTGTGACCTCTATGAGATCATCAAGAAAGGTAACTAATTAGCAAAGTTGAGTTGCAATTACAAACTTCACAATAAATAAATTAACAAAACACACCAAAGAAACAATTAGTGCAAGGTGACAAAATTTTCTTGCCTAGAAGTGCACTGACTAGCCCGCCTACACTGATCTCAAGGCGATATGACTCCACACCCTCCCTAACAGCAGACACAGGCAACCTGTTAGCTACCACCAACAAACGTTGTTTGCTTGGCCTCTCATCTTGCCTTTGGCTTCTATCTGTAAAATTCGTTTCCGTGATCTCTTCCTCTTTATGAATACCCGAAATTTCGTTCTCACTTATGCATGAATCACCATAAAATTGTTCTCCCTCGTTGCTGCCATCTCTTGCTTCCTCGGTTGGTTGAATAAGCTTGAAGGATTTCCTTAGCTCTCTTTCCCTCAGAAGCCTTTCCAATCTAGACCTTGGTGTTAAAGGGACGCAGTTATAATTGTTCCCTGGCATACGCTTGGCCTGAAATTTTCCATGTTAAGTCTTTTCACTTATTTGATTCCTACAAAGACAGCATTCTTACTCAAAAGGTAAAATTATTTTTCCTACCTTCAAATATTCAACAATGGATAATGCTCAATCACATTCTCAAATAAACACGGGAATAGTTGCACACTCCAATCATTTGTTACATATTTTTTCCAGTTTCCCACATTTCTATTACTTACCAAATGGGAAAATGCACTCTAGAGAACTAACACATGCATGCTTTGATCCACGTATTGTATTGTCATTAGTCAATGTTGTATGTCTCAATAGGTTAAAACAACTTCTCTATTGACAATGAAGTAAAAATCATACTGATGATATATGCGTAAAGTAACCATCAGGCATAAAAATAATCGCAATGCTTCTCATCACATTAGACAAATAACAAGACAAGGATCAGAAAATTCCTGAAATTGAATCGTGAACAAAATATTGAAATGTACTTAAAATTCATAACAATTGAATGACTACCAAAACAAAATACTGTTTCAAAAATACCTAAACAAGTATTGCCGGTCAGCACAAAAAAAAAAAGTATTATTGCTGGAATTGTGTGTTCTGAAGGGATAAAAATAATAAGGGAAAGAGGGAAATAAATCCCTATAATCAGCAAATCTAATCATATCTTTAACAATACCCTTAACATGCCTATAGCAGATTTTGCAAAATTTCATGTGTTAAATAAATAAATCATTTACAATAATGGATAAAATGACACCAGGCAACACAAGCAAGTTATAACGCAGACAACAAAATATACCTACTTGAGACATTGTTTTGTTGAAAATTTTGAAAGCCAAAATATGCCCATTACAGGTAGGGTGTAACCTGATAATTATAAGAATGTAGAATATTTCGTGAGATGATTTCGCTTCACATTACTGACCACAACTCCACATTGTTTTCACACCGTGGTTTTGTAGAAGTGATCAAAAGGGTGGTGGCCATGATAGAACAAGGAAGATTACCCATACAATGAAGAGATAAAAGGCATAGACGAGGTAATTGGCTTGAAGGGGAAAAAGAAGATCATGTATTTGAAAGAGCATACATTAAAGAGTATAATGCGTTAGATTAATCTATTCATTCTCGTCCAATCAAAGACTAGCCATGCATGCGAATACAATGAATTGAAATTGGAGAATGATTTAATTAGTGAACATCAACGTAGGATATTAAAAAATTGTCCCTTATGATTTATATTTTATTTTTATAATTATTGTCCATTATGATTTAGGTTTTTTTTGGGAAGGGGGTGTGTTTTAAGATACGTGTAAAATCCCTAAAAAAAAAGATACGTGTAAAAGATAACAAATCTATCTATGTTACTTTTTTTTTTTTTTTTGAATTCTATGTTATTATATACACTGTTAAAGAAAATGTTACTATATACAAAGTAAAATGTTTTATTGCATTAAAAAAAGTAAAATGTTCTATAAAAAAGTAAAATGTTTGAAAAAAGAAGAAGAAAACTCCACACATGACAATTTCTAAAGCAATGATTATTTCGTAAAACCGATACTACTATCTTAAATTTGAACATAATGATTGATTGAAAATATAATTAATGATTATTTGACCATTTAAATCAATATTGTATTTATGACACAGATTTTTGCAATCAATTCTTAACCCAAACCCTATTTTGAATTAAGAATTATAATTTCAATTTAAAATTTTCTATCACGGAAGATAACAATTGTCAACATAAAAATATTTAATACGATATTATTTGTCATAAATAAATGGTTGATTATTGACTAGAATTTTTTTTCTCATAAATAAAAAAATTACTATGCATTTACTATAATTACGAATTCATTGAATATTTTAATTAATTTGGTTTATATTCTCTTATAACTTCTAGTTAATTAAAATTATAATTATAATAAGAATTTTTTTAATAATATCATCTCTTTTTTTTTGGGTACACCAATATTATCTTATATGGAATATGGAATTTTTCTTTTTCTTTTTAAGTTTTTAAGACGTACGTCCTTAACTGACTTCTTTCCCCCTTGTGATGTTCATCTCCAAAATTAAATTAATGCATTTGATCATCTAAATTAAATTTTATCAACACCTTTTTTTGTGATATATCAACACCTCTACTTCAGAAAATGGATAAAAAGACGATCTGCACCTACGGGTTCGGGTTTCTTGAATATATTTTTGGGGAAGTGACATATCCCTACTTCTTTTGTAAACTAAAATATCTAAAAAATGATATTAAAAAAAATTGAATTGTTGTAAACAATGAACCGTTAATACTTTTAGTTTTTTTTCCGGGTACGAACACATTTTTTTGGTATATTACTGGTGATGTAGCTTACAAAATACTCCTCCGGAGTGTAGTGGTGGTTTTGAAGCGTTAACCAATATTGATTAGTATTAGAAATTTGAGATGAAATGGTTTGAAAAAAAATACAACTAGCACAAACATAATGTCATCATACCCATAAAGTTTGAAATATAGTAGAGGAGTATCATATAAGAACATTGTATAAATTGATTGCATGATCATTGATTTGATAAACATTTCTAACTAACTTCTTAGCAAACTAACTTGAAATATACCTGATCTCCCACGCGTTTGTCATGCTTATTCACAATAATAACTTATACATTTTTTTTTGTTTTAAATAATTATATATTTAGATAAGATTAAAATATATCTTTTAGTTTTTATTTTTTAAATTTTAAAAGAAAAATATTTTGATCAATTCACATATTTTTATTAGATTAATTTATTATATAACATTATATTATTATATACAAAACAATTTATCTTGCAATTTCTTTACCGTACAGACAAGTACTAGCTTGATCAACAAGATATGTTTGGTTTTGAAGTGTTTTTGCTTCACATCAACTTTATACAGTAGACCTGCTACTACTCATCTTTGGTACCAAAAGACTACACACTATTATTATATTCACTAACTTTACACATAAACAAAAGGCTTATCTTTTAATAGGAAAAAGAGTGAATCTATGAGTCCCAAATGAATTGGCTTATTTGAAAAAAGCTCTAATCTCTGGAAGATTTATCTCGTGTCTGGTATTGCATGGTTCTGCCATGCAAGAACTCTAAATCATTCTCTTAAAACTCATCCTCTTTATCATAAATGATCCACTTCTCCCTAAATGACTTGGCCCAATAGAGAAATCTCAAATCATTGGGGCTCTAACAAATGCATTAATTTAAAAGATAAGCCTTTTGTTTACCTCACGGATTGCCAATCCGTATGTACCTTACGGATTGACAATCCGTATAGGGTTACGGATACGACGTCTTCTTACGGATTGGTCCATTTCTTCTACCGAATTGGGAATCCGTATCCATCAAAACAATTCCATATCCAAATCAACCATAGCAGAAATGAAAAAAATAAAACGCAGAACTCACGGATTCGACAATGACGACAAGATGGGAGTCAATGGAGCTGAGAAGAACGGAGAAGACGAAGGACGCAGCGGAGCGGAGGAGAACGGAGCTGAGAAGATCAAAGAAAGCGTTTGGTCTGCTGGATGTATAAGAAAAAATTTGAAACACCCACTTTATGCATTATTTTAAGATGGGCATTTTCGAAATTCCCTTATTCATGGCTGGGTGTATGGGAAATTGGCTGGGTGTGAGAAGTTAACCCCTCAAATAGGAAGTCTTAAGGGCACCATATTCTAGGAGACCAAACTATGTGATTGAAAAATCCTCCTCTATTTGTTGTGGGTTGAGGACTCCCCCCCTTCAAACTCCGATTCGTATTTTTCATAGAGAAACCTTTGATCAATGATAGAATAAGATTTATCTTGAATAATATTTAAGGGATTCCTTGGTTCGGATCAAAGAAGCAATGTCACTAGATCCTTATCAAACTAACTACAATCTTTTTCTATACGTGAGGATCCCACCAGAGCTTCTTCTACTTCCATGGATTTATCTATATAAGCTGCAACTAAAGTAGTAAAAATGAGAGCTTGAATATCGCTTGTGAATAATCCAAGGAGCATGACATGTATAGGAACTACTAAAGGTACTAAAGAAACAAGAACAACATTTACTAATTCATCAGCTAATATATTTCCAAAATGTCAAAAACTAAGAGATAAGAGTTTGTGAAATTTTCTGAGATGTTAGTCGGTAAAAGGATTGGGTTGGTTGGATGTATTTATTAAAATAAGCTAGTCCTTTTTTTGAAAGATTCATGTAGAAATATGCAATTGATGTAAGTAAAGCTATTGCAACGGTAGTATTTATATCATTTGTGGATGCAATTTGAAATTCAAATTTTATCTTTTTGTAAATATTCTACTATAGATTGAATTTGGTACCATACTAGTATTACAATAAACAAAGGGTGTGAAAATGTAGTATAAAACTACATGGTGAATAAGTTATCAACACAAAAACATCCACTTCCATACAAGTTTCAATGACATAACAAAGAAAGTAAGGTAAAAGTTTCTAAATGTTATATTGTATATTTTTCATCTGCTTGGAAATATCATAGAATCATATAGGATGTGATGTTATTTCCTTTGATGCATGTCATCTTCTTGGGAGACTTGAGCAATAAGACTATCAAGCATTGTATAACAATTATGCAAACAATTGCTTCTTTATAAAAGATGAGTTGAAAATCAAGTTAGCACCCTTGCTACTTGGTAAAGTTGACCAAGATAAGAGGGAAATGAAGCTATAAGTGTTTTTCTTTTTTAGTATGGCAATGAGTTTTATGTCATGGCATATTTTTCATGAGAAACTTTTTTTTTTTATCGACAAATGTTAGTTTATAGTTTTAGAAATATTAGTTGAGAGATTCAAACTCGTGATCTTTGCTTTCTTCTTTCTTCTTTCATCTCTTTTTTAACTACTAGACCAATCTTATATTTTTCTTTTTTATGAGAAACTTAATTATATAATGATGACAAATTTAAGTATTTTATGCATGACAATGAATTTTATGCCATTGTTTGAGCATTAAGACACACTGAAGTCATTACTCACTTAAACAAAGAGTTCATTCTCTACTTTGAACATAAGGCCTTAAAAGAACTTGAACTCTTAGAAAAAGATCAATTGCATGCATGCCAATTAGAGTTATAATTTAATTTTGTAGTTTTAGTTTTAAGTTTGATGCTTTATTGTAATAAATAAAGAACCCTTTTGATCTTGTATAATCACTACTACATATATGATCTTTAACAACCTTTTTTTGTCTAACACTTAATAAAAAATTTGTTTAAAACCTTTGACAAAATTCAAAAAATGTTGTCAAATTATGAAAAAAATATTATTAATATGTTTTTGTGACATTTTATTAGATGTTGCATATAGTCCATATTGCTAAAGTCTTTTTGTGAAATTTTTAGGTTTTAGCAATATGAGCTATACAACATTTGATAAAATGTTGCAAAAACATATTAGTAACATACATTGATAATTTGACAATATTTTTTGAATGTTGCCAAAAAAATTTAGTAACATTTTTAATAAATATTAGACAAAAAAATGTTGTTAAATGTCAGATATGTAATAATGATTATGTAATTGACATATATTGTTATCTTATACAATTCTTTTTAAAATCTGTTTTCTGAAAAAGAAATTAACAAATAAAATTTTCTTTTGTTTTGTTTTTAAAATCTATACATATTTTTTTAATATAAAAATATGTTGAAAACAAGTTTTGAAAATAAAAAGGGGAAGATTTCAAGAGTCTTAAAACAAACACACACGTTCTCTCTTTTATTTTTTGTTGGATTACTTGTGCTGTTGTTTAAGATATTTTTCGTGTTATGCTTCATACGGATCCGCATAATTCATACAACCAAATGAGCTAATAGGTCAATTATATTAAAAAATAATTAATGTTGATACATATAACACTAAATTTTTTAATGTATATTTAATACACATATAATTTTACATAATAGACTTTGTAACAATTAATTTTGATCTAATAATTAATTTATAGTTTAATTTATCTAATAATTAATTTATCAAACATGCGATTAAAATATAAATTATTTCGTAACAATATATGTTACAAAACAAAATTTATAGATAAGTTAAACTATAAATTAATTATTAGATTAAAATTAATTGTTACAAATTTATTATATAAAATTATATGTGTATTAAATATATATTAAAAAATTTAATGTTATATGTATCAACATAATTAGTCTATTAACTCAGTTAATTGGAGCATCGTATTAATAACATGAAGGTCGCAGGTTCGAGACCATAAAAAAAAAACTTATTATGCGAATATGTATGAAGCATAACTCGAAAAATATTTTGGATATTCCACCATTACGAAAATGGTGTAGGAAGCAGATTTCACTATGTTGATACCCTTTAGTCTAAAGATACTCTATCAAAACCCAACCCAAATTTATAGAAAAAAGAGAAAGAACAATAACAGAACATAGAAGGAACAGGCCGAAACTCATGGAAGGTCAGCAAAATCTGTATTTAAGAAGCCCATTGAAATTGCGGTCATAGTAATTAATGGGAGCAAAAAGAGGGATCAGAGTCCCAACAAAAAGAATTGTGGTCAGACACCGCAAAGTACTGATAGTAGTTAGAGGGAGTCATGTACCCGTTTTTTAACCTAAAGAAATATAAATTTGATTTAAACTGAAATTTAATATACATTTGTAAAATTTAGGTGAAATTTTATTTATAACAAGTATTAGAGTATTTTTAGTAGTAGATCTCCAATTAGGATCTTTGACTATTTTTTGGTAGATCCCATAATGTCATATATGATTAAAAAAATTTCAAGATTTCTTCCATTTTTTTCTTTAATGGTATTTTTATTTTGAGATTTTAGGAAGATTGAAAAAGAAATAAAATTTATTCTTTTTGAAATAATATACAGATTTTAAGAGATTTTCTATAATAACTCATTATCCATATTAGAGATTTCTTCAACTCCTTTATTAGAAGATTTAGTAAAAATCAGATATCAAGTTAAAAATCATTAATGTTCTTATATGTCTCTTCCATTCTCTTTTATAAACAAAAACACAATTTTTTTTGTTCTCTTTTACTACTTTTCCTTCGTTTAATGAGATATATCAAGTTCCAATGGGAGTAGTTTAAAAAAAATTATTTTTTAATTAAAAATAATATAATTTAATGAAATTAATTAATTTTCTTAATAATTGTGAAATCAATTTTTTACTTTTTCTAAAGTCAACTAATAACCTAATTTATTGATCTTGAAACTCATCGGCTCTGTAAAAACAAAGAACCTCATTGGCCCAATATTATGGCGGAATTCTAGGTCAGTGTTTTTTTATAGAAGAATTCTAGGTTAAAGTTATGATAGTATTATTGTAACTTTTGCCATTACTATTCATAAAGAATAGTAAAAGGCTATATGAATAAAATAAGTCTATTGCCACCAGGATGCGACATTCTATGATGGAACGCGTAGTTCAAATCTTCCAAGGGAAACAAAAGTCAAGAGACATTATACCGAACATTAAAGACTAGAGACGATTAGGATTTAATTTAGGCTCTAACAGTTTGTGTTGGACCACGCGCGTATAACAGCCTAGCATTGCTGAAGAAAACGTTACAGCACATTTCCCCTGGGCAATGGCTCATTATTACGCCCATGTGGTGGTTCATACCCATGAAATACATGCAAAAGAACATTCATATACTACATAGCTATTAGCAAGAAACTTCTTAATTATCATATTCATATACAAGAAGATTTTGTCTTACTCCACTCTAATACTAATCCTATGGGGTTTATAAGTCAAAGTGTGTTATGTGTTTAAATATCAGTAAAGTAATGTATAACGTAAATATTAACTCAAATTTTGAATGTAAACTTATAAAATAGATAATACATGTCTCCTTAGTCATTAAATTTTTTTTGTCCGAAGAAGATCTAACTGATTGAATAAAGATGTGTGAATTATTATAAATTTTTTATGACATTGTCATTGATTCTGATAAATAAAAGATTTTTTTTTTAGTTGAGAATATAATTCAATTGATTGATCATGATGTTTACAAATCTTATGACAATGTCTTCCATTTTTACTTGTTAAAAAAGAAACTATCATTTTTTTACTTGAGTGTTCCATATTTGAACATGTCTGGTTTACATCTCAAA
Organism: Glycine tomentella; assembly: GCA_007407185.1. Lineage (NCBI taxonomy): Eukaryota > Viridiplantae > Streptophyta > Magnoliopsida > Fabales > Fabaceae > Glycine > Glycine tomentella. The sequence goes on from PYAF01005672.1 coordinate 1,556,252, forward strand.
AAATGGGGAGACCATGCATGTCTTATTCGAATAGTCTTAGAGATTTGCAAAAAAGGGAAACACACATAAAGGCAGATGGATTATTTATGAAACAACCGAGTCAGCCTGTAATCACATGCTAATGAGTGCTATTCGTTGTCATGGCTCATGATTCGATCAACATCAAGATTCACAGCTGGGACACTTCTTTCAGAAAAAATATTAAAAAACTTTTAAGCGAATGTGATCAAATTAATGTAGAACAATTCTCAAAGAGGGGGGAATTTTTAATTCTGATAAAAGTATCCCGTACTATATAAAGAAAATTTCTGCTTAATTGTCACTGCCATGTGGGTTTTTCCGTGCATATTCATGAAATAACAAACGTAATTCAACATGCAGGATGCTTTCAATTCAGTGACAACCTCCAAGCATCTTACTGCACCATACGTTTTCTTGCAATATTATAGTACTATTGTAGTATTTTTTGGGGGGATGATACAGTCAATAAATACAGGAAAATATCAAACACTAATTCTTCTATCCCCGTGCTGAATATTAGACATTAGGTAAGAAATAGTACTATATATTGTTAGTTCGCTAGCCAAAGCAGTTTCACATCTTTTAAAAGTATTAATTAGATAAACTATTCAAATAAAATTATATTAGTTTATACTTTATGATTTACTCTTAGAATTTAATGTCAATATACTATAAAATTTTTACACTATCATCTAATCGCTTCAATTATTTTAAAATAATTATTTTAAAAGTCAATAAAATTAATATTGTTGAATTGTGATTAGATGAGATGACTGTATAATCATTTTTCTCTTACTCTTAACTTAAACTTTGTTTGCTACAAACTTATCTTAAATAAATTCTATTTTTTTTTTAAATTTGAAAAGTTTTGGTACCGATTGTTAACTAAATAAGTCAACGATCCATATTCATATAAAATTATATTACTAGCTAGTACTTTATAATTTACTCTTAACTAATTGTATGATGTACAACTTCTTTTAAATAAAAATCATTTTATTTTATTTTAAACATTTAAATTTGAAAATTTTGGTACCGACCATTAATTAAATAAGTCAACAATCCCTATAATTACATACCTTTAGATCTAGCAAAACGAAGGGGAAATGGAAACTAAAAAAGGAGAAGAAAAAATATGAAAAAGTTAGATTAGAAGAAAATTACTAACTTTTAAATAATTTTTTATCATAGCAAATTTTACCTCAAAACTAAGATGCGCTTGAGAATTTCCAGGAAACGAACATATATATGTATATATAAGATCCATTTTTTTTTATAAGATATTAATAATTATTCAAATGTTTAAAAAGAGTTCATGTCGAAACAAATCCTTATACTATAAATTAGTTCTTAAAAATAATTTCATTTTGAGTTAGTTAGTTAGTTACTTTTTTTCTTTCTTATAATAGTAAGAGGTTTGGCTTAAAAAAAATATTACTACTAGTACTAGTACCAGTTGTTAAAACTGTAGGAGCGATTATTGATCATTACTAAGGATGACGGTTGCAGATTGGGTTTGAATGCCAAAAGCCATCCAAAAAGCTAACCTCTAGCCCTAGGCAAACGTCAACGACAACTTGCAATGTTGGATAAACATCCATGAATTGAAGAGAGTGGAGTGTGGACTTTTTGCTATAAATGCATAATAATGAAGTACTCAAAACAAAGCACGTTACTAAGTATGACTTAGACAAACTCATTAAATTCTTCGACCCACTAGCATTTATGATGCTGTATATAGGAATAGTTAATTAGCTACACGGTATTGCATGGCTTCCGCAGACCAAATTTATATCTTGACTCTTGAGAGCACTTGTCGTCCTAAAGTTAGGGGGTGAACGTGTCCATTTAATAAGCTAGTGTGTACTAGTAGTTTAAAATTCACTTTTACCATTATAAAAAAAAAAGTCAAATTTATCTTTAAAAATGTAATGAGATAATAAATTAATCTATGAAAAATGAAAAATAAAAAATATAAATTTAATTTCTAAATATGTAAAAAGTGCGTCAAATTATTAATCATGATGTTAAATTTGTAAAATTATTTTATCATTAAGTTATAATATTTAAAGACCAATTTAATAATAAATTATATTTTTTAGGATCAATTTGACATTAGATTATAAAGTTTAGGAATTAATTTATTATTAAATTATTTATTGGACTAATTTATTACACTTTTTACACATTTAGAGACTAAATTTAAATTTTTATCTTTTAGAAACAAATTTGTCCACGTCTTACAATTTCATGATCGAATTCGATTATTCATCTCAAAAAATTCTGGATTTTTAAAGAATTTTTAAAGCTTATTTTCAATTCCCCCTTGCATTATGTCCGTTATTATGGTGCCATAGAAACAACATCATCTTCCGCTGTCAATTACTTGACTTGGATTTCTGTCATGGAGGTAATAAAATATAAAGTCTTGGTCATGGTTGGAGGCTAAACTTAAAGCTTTTCATTTCTCTTATTCTGAGTGGTATTCAAATCCTTTGTCTTGTCTACAATATTTATGATGGATGGGAATTATTGTAATGGGGAGGAAAATGAGATCAGATGGCTTCAATCGGGTCTAAACTGGTGTTGGATGAATATCAACATGCGTTATGCGATATGTTGATGTCTCGGGTTGGATATTTATGAGCTTGGGAATACAAACAATTGGTCGAGTTGAATTGCTAAGCTAGTGAATGTATGTGCAGGGGGTAGGTCTTTGTAAATCATCATCATTTTTTGGGCGTTTGCCGGTACCTTATAAATAAATCTCTTTTGGCTAATAAAAAAATGTCAGTTATTATTCTGTTTCCTGTCTTTGATTGTCAAGGTATTCATCATAAATCATTTTCCCCTTTGAATCTAATCCTTAACAAACTTTTAAGGTTATGCCATATTAATTAAGGTGTTGCTAGATAGAAGAATCTTAATTAACAACCTTCATGGGTGATATGATTTCATAGAATGGATCAAACTGTTAGAATAAAAAAAAAACTTTAAATAAGTGTTATCGAATGCTAATTAATAACAAGTTGTCGCTAATATTTTGCTTGTCTTTTTATTAGACGATCACATTAGCACTGAAAAGGTAGTCACAATTAATTTGATCAGTCGTCGTCATATGTTTTATTATATTTAATCCACCAAAAAAAGGTTTTATTCTATTTAAAAATATGATTAACCTTAATGACTGTTTAAATTAGTTGAGTCATAATATATAGAATTTTTTTAATATTGAGAGTCTTAAATAAAAAAAAATTAAGTGATTTTATAATTTATTAAGACATGCTTATATATCAAATCGTTGTCTTTTTCGTTCCGTGTCATAAAGTTATGTGTAGAGGGACAATGAAGGAGACAAATAAAAGGGGGCATATTTATAATTTGATCATTCCAGCTTTCCAAATTACCATCTCATGCATGAAACCCAAAAGGGGTAGGTCAGGATCGAGAAAAAGACATGCTTATTCTGAGCATGTGCCGCTGGGCCATAATCACTAGTAACCAGTTCATTGATTGGAAAGACCGGATTGATAGTCGTTAATTTGTAGATGCTGTTCCTACCCTAGCTGCTGCATGCATGCATGCATGCCATAGTTCATGTCAATTAATCTGGTGGGTGATTCTGATTCTTTTTATCTGTGGATGTTTGTTAGTCTGTTAATTTGAGAAAAAAAAAAGGCTATACAGCAATATCAATGACAATATAAAATAATTTTATATATTATTAATACATAAATATTAATTCTATTAATTTTTGTTAGTGAAAAATTCAAGTCCATAATTTCTTTCTCCTCTTTTTCCTCAACCACTTGATCAATCTTATAATTCTTTAGATAACTCTGATTTTATAAATATTTAAGTTATGTATTAAAAAAAAAGTTAAAATAATTGGATAAATTGAAATAGTTATATATTTATTGATCTATGTGCTAAGCTGTACAAAACAGTAACACTTTTCTTTGAAATTAAAAAATCAAAGTTATAATATAGAAATAAATTATGTTATAAAAATTATTTCTTAAGAGCAATTCTTATATTTTGGCCTAAAATTTATTTATTTATTTAATTTTAGTTATTGCTAGTTAAATCTGGGGTGAAATACGTCCTTCAATATCCTCTAGTGCATGTTTGAGGTAATAATAGGCAGTCGATCTTTCTTTTATTCACAATAATTAATTGACATTTACTTTCATGTAGATATCTCCAACGTAATGCCGGAAACGTATCCTCAGGATTCCATAAAATAACTGCATGTAGGATGCACTTCCATCTAATGATTGATATATGGGATATAATTTTTATTTTTTTTATGAATTTTCGATTATAATTTATAAGTTAAAAAGTTTATATCTGTGGTTTTGAGATGATCTAATCATTTTACAACGCATTCATATCCATATCTTTGCATAAACTCAGATCAAATATTGCTGTCAGAAAAACAAGTATTTCTAGCATTTTTCTACGTTTTAATTACTCTCTCGTTAACTTGACAGTAATTTTCATTTGTAACTCACTTGCCATTCGCATGACCAATTATTTAATTAATACGAGATGACTACGATGATATGCAAGGCATCCAAGTAGACATTATTAACACGTACATATATTTTCAGTCACTAAAATAAAATACATCTATTCTGTCAAAATCAAATACCAACATCTCACTTCATTAATTCATTGTTTGCTCCAGCGTATAATTCAGTTGCTGATCTCCTAAGTGTTCATTAAGGGGTCATTTAGTTGTGAGGATGAAATTAAAAGGAGAGAACGAAAAAAAGAAAAAGATGAGAAGAGAAATTAAAGAGATTATTTGATTGAAGAAAAATATGACAGAAATAGAGGGATAATAAAATGATAAGGTTTTAAAAAATAAAAATAAAGAAAAATATTATTACTTAAAATACTGGTTCACCCTTATTCATTATTGTAAAAAAAAAGTCTTTCAAAGACAGTTATTTAATATTGGATCCGCATAAAAAATTAACAATTTTCATAAAAATTTTAAATCGCCTTAAAATCTCGATTTTTACATTAATGTTTTTTTAGAAATTGTCTGTGTTAGTTTTTTTAAAATTTTAAAAAACATGAAGATTTAAAGATGATTTTTCAAAAAATCTTATTACAAAATAGATATTTTAAGATGATTTTCTAGAAATCAATGTTATTTATTTTTTTTAATGTTTATTTTAT
>PYAF01005672.1:1571186-1591972 GCA_007407185.1 Glycine tomentella
AAAACCGTATTTGAATTAACGCTTACTAAGACGGTTGTCTTAGAACCGTCGTAGTTTTCAACAAACAAAGACGGGTTAGCCAATAACCGTCTTTGAAAAGTGCAAATTATTACAAAAATGCCACCGCCTACTAAACAACGACGGTTAGTGCATAACCGATGTAAAACGCATGTCGTAAAAGACTATTTTTGTAGTAGTGCTAGTTGCTAAAATTGTAGGAGCGATTATTGATCATTACTAAGGATCACGGGTTGCAGATTTGGTTTGAATGCCAAGAGCCATCCAAAAAAGCTAACCTCTAGCCCTAGGCAAACGTCAACGACAACTTGCAATGTTGGATAAACATCCATGAATTGAAGAGAGTGGAGTGTGGACTTTTTGCTATAAATGCATAATAATGGAGTACTCAAAACAAAGCACGTTACTAAGTATGACTTAGACAAACTCATTAAATTCTTCAATTTAATATCAAAGCATCGATGATTCTGTATATAGGAAGACAGGGTCTAGCATGTTAAAGGTAATCATGTTTCGTATAATACGAAAGTAAGGAGGACCATTGGATTTGCATCTTCGCTTTTCATATTGCCCTAGAATTGGTACCCTCGTTTTTTTTTTATTTTTTATTTAAGTTAGACATAACACAGTCTGCTACACCTCGTTGAATGCACCCTATGGTGCACATGAATTTAGTCTATTTGCGTCAGATTCCAATATTGACCATATTCTTTGTGTCTTCAAATGGAGGGAGCAAACGAACAACAGCGCAAAAATATTAAGAGGTTATTAAAAGACTGGGGTTAGAAAAAAAAGTTGATGGTTTAAGTTTTATTGGAAAATTATGATAATTGTTGAAAAAGAGGAATAGCAAAGAAAAAAAATGAAAAATAAGAAAAATATTTAATTTATTTGAAAAATATCATATATTGATGTTAAGTAATTAATACAATTAATGATGTTGTAATTTTGTAAGGTTGTGATTTTAGAATTTTGTGTTTTTCCATAAAATAATAATAATAATATAAATTATATTAATTGATTAGGTAAATGTATATTAATGAAAGTTGTGTTATAAGTTCATTTGAGTTTGAGTTGATGTAAATTATTATGAAAAGTGAATGATAAAAATATTAAAGGATTTTTTAATTGATTGGTAGTTTTGTAAGGTTGGTAAAATTAAAAATTGTGTTTTTTTAGAAAATAATAATAATCGAAATAGGATGTTTGTATAAATGGAATTTTTGTTATAAGTTTGAGTTGGGCATTGAAGTAAAATAATATGAAATCAAAAGAACGAAAAAATATAGATGAGGCCATAGGTGAGACCATATTTTTAACTGGGAAGTATAAAATGCGATTATTAATAAACTAAAATTTATGCTTATTAATGCTATTAATCATTAAAAAGTTAATAAAAGATTGTTAAATAATTTAATAAATATAATTTTAATTATTAATTTATATATTTTTTATTTTGTTCTCTAACGTTTAAAAGTCGTATAGTTTTGTTTTTGTCTTTTATTAACTTTTTAATGATTAATAGTTTTTTAATTCAATATCTTTAATAATCACAATTATTAGTTAATAATCTATCACGCTCCAAAATTACAATTTTATAAAACTAAGAGGTCAAATGTTACAATTATAAACAAGGACATCAAAATTACAAATTAAATAATTAAGGAGATCAAAATTACAATTCAACCTAATATTAAATCTGACGCAAATAGACTAAATCCCTGTGGACCATAGGGTGCATTCAACAAGGTGTAGCATACTGTACTGTGCCTAACTTAAATAAAAAAAAAACCAAGGGTACCGCGAAGATGCAAATCCAACTGTTCTCCTTACTTTTGTATTATACGAAACATGTTTGCCTTTCGCATGCTAGACCCCGTCATATAGGAATAGTTAGCTACAAAGTATTGCATGGCTTCCGAAGACCAAATTTATATCTTGACTCTTGAGAGCACTTGTCGTCCTAAAGTTAGGGGGTGAAAGTGTCCATTTAATAAGCTAGTGTGACCCTACAAGTAGTTCAAAATTCACTTTCACCATTATAAAATTAAAAAATTTAAAAATAGTCAAATTTATCTTAAGAGTGTAATGAAATAATAAATTGATCTATGAAATGAAAGATGAAAAATACAAATTTAATCCCTAAATATGTAAAAAGTGCATCAAATTATTAGTCCTGTCGTTAAATTTGTGAAATTATTTTATCATTAAGTTATAATATTCAAAGATCAATTTAATTACAAATTATATTTTTTGAGGATCAATTTGACATTAAATTATAAAGTTTAAGGACTAATTTGTTATTAAATTGTCTGTGGGATTAATTTATTGCATTTTTTGCACATTTATAGACTAAATTTGATTTTTTCGTTTTTTAAGAATAAATTTGTGTGACGCCTTACAATTTTATGGACGAATGTGTTTATTTGCCCCAAAAAATTATGGAATCTTTTTTTTTAAAGAAGTTTTTAAGCTTATTTTCAATTCCCCCTTGCATTAATTATGTCCGTTATTATGGTGCTATAGAAACAACATCATCTTCCGCTATCAATTACTTGACTTGGATTTCTGTCATGGAGGTAACAAAATATAAGTCTTGGTCATGGTTGGAGGCTAAACTTAAAGCTTTTCATTTCTCTTATTTTGAGTGGTATCAAATCCTTTGTCTTGTATACAATATTTATGATGGATGGGAATTATTGTAATGGGGAGGAAAATGAGATCAGATGGCTTAAATCGGGTCTAAACTGGTGTTGGATGAATATCAACATGTAATATGCGATATGTTGATGTCTCGGGTTGGATATTTATGGGCTTGGGAATAGACACAATTGGTCGAGTTGGATTGCTAAGCTGGTGAATGTATGTGCAAGGGGTAGGTCTTTGTAAATCATCATCATTTTTTTGGCGTTTGCCGGTACCTTATAAATAAATCTCTTTTGGCTAATAAAAAAGTGTCCGTTATTATTCTGTTTTCTGTCTTTGATTGTCAAGGTATTCATCATAAATACTTTTCCCGGCCCTTTGAATCTAATCCTTAACAAACTCTTAAGGTTATGCCATATTAATTAAGGTGTTGCTAGATAGAAGAATCTTAATTAACAACTTTCATGGGTGATATGATTTCATAGGATGGATCAAACTGTTAGAATAAAAAAACTTTAAATAAGTGTTATCGAATGCTAATTAATAACAAGTTGTCGCTAATATTTTGCTTGTCTTTTTATTAGATGATCACATTAGCACTGAAAAGGTAGTCCCAATTAATTTGATCAGTCGTCATATGTTTTATTATATTTAAAAATATGATTAACCTTAATAACTGTTTAAATTAGTTGAGTCATAATATATACACTACAAAAAAAACGTAATTTCCGACGGAATATTAATACTTCGGAAATATGTTATCGGAAACAGGCCTTTTTCTTGTAGTGATACAATTTTTTAATACTGAGAGTCTTAAATAATAAAAAAGATTAAGTGATTTTATAATTTATTAAGACATATATGCTTATATATCAAATCGTTGTCTTTTTCGTTCCGTGTCATTAAGTTATGTGTAGAGGGACAATCAAGGAGACAAATAAAAGGGGCATATTTATAATTTGATCATTCCAGCTTTCCAAATTACCATCCCATACATGAAACCCAAAAGGGGTAGATCCAGAGAAAAAGACATTCTTATTCTGAGCATGTGCCGCTGGGCCATAAATCATAATCACTAATAACCAGTTCATCCATTGGAAAGACCGGATTCATAGTCGTTAATTTGTAGATGCTGTTCCTACCCTAGCTGCTGCATGCTATTGTTCATGTCAATTAATCTGGTGGGTGATTCTGATTCTTTTTATCTGTGGATGTTTGTTAGTTTGTTTATTTAAGAAAAAAGATTATACACCGATATGCTAAAAAGTTTTTATACAGTTATTTAAATAAAAATATATATATTTAAATGGTTATTTGTGATTAAATAACGAATATTATTTTTTTCTCCTTTTTTCCCTCAACCACTTTATCAATCTTATAATTATTTAGATACCTCTGATTTTATAAATATTTAACTTATGTATTCAAAACTTAAATTTAAAATTATTGGATAAATTGAAATAATTATATATTTATTGATCTATGTGTTAAGCTGTACAAAATAGTAATACTTTTCTTTGAAATTAAAAAATCGAATTTATAATATAGAAATAAATTATGTTATAAAAAATATTTCTTAAAAGCAATTCTTATATTTTGGCCTAAAGTTTATTTATTTAATTTTAGTTATTGCTAGTTAAAGCTGGTGTGAAATACGTCCTTCAATATCCTCTAGTGCATGTTTGAGGTAATAATAGGCGGTCGATTTTTCTTTTATTCACAATAATTAATTGACATTTACTTTCATGTAGATATCTCCAACGTAATATTAATGCAGGAAACGTATCCTCAAGATTCCATAAAAGAACTGTATGAAGGATGCACTTCCATCTAATGATTGATATATGTGATATAAGTTTTTTTTTAATGAATTTTCGATTATAATTTATAAGTTAAGTTTATATTTGTGGTTTTCAGATGATCTAATCATTTTACAACGCATTCATATCCATATCTTTGCATAAACTCAGAAATATTGAACGCTGTCAGATAATGTAACTTCTTTCTTCGGGATCAATTCTCTTTTAATTTGCAAGTTATAATTACTTCCTCCATCTCAAATTATTGATGTTTAAACTTTTTTTCTCTCACAAAGATTAAGAAAAACAAGTATTTCTAACATTTTTCTACGTTTTAATTACTCTCTCGTTAACTTGACAGTAATTTTCATTTGTAACTCACTTGCCATTCGCATGACCAATTATTTAATTAAATTAATACGCGAGATGACTACGATGATTTGCAAGGCAGCCAAGTAGACATTATTAACACATACATCTATTTTCAGCCACTAAAAAAATACATCTATTCTGTCAAAATCAAATACCAACATCTTACTTTATTAATTCATTATTTGGTCCAGCGTATAATTCAGTTGCTTATCTCCTAAGTGTTCATTAAGGGGTCATTTGGTTGTGAGGATGAAATTAAAAGGAGAGAACGAAAAAAAAATAAATGAAAAGAGAAAATAAGAGAAATTGAATACAAAAGAGATGATTTGGTTGAAGAAAAATATGATAGAAATAGAGGGATAATAAAATGATAAGGTTTAAAAAAAATAAAAAAAATTATTACTTAAAATACTATTTCACTCTTATTTACTATTATAAAAATCCTTTTAAAGATTATTATTGAATATTTTTTATGATAATTTCCAATCGTCTTTGAATTTGTAGTTGTAGAAAGTCAACACTTTCTACAACGATATTTAAGTCGTCTTACAATCTCGATTTCTATATCAATTTTTTTTAGAAATCGTCGTAAAATATGTTATTTAAAAAACATGTGACAATTTAAAGATGATTTTTCAAAAAATCACCTTAAAAAGTAAACATTTTAAGACAATTTTCTAGAAATCAGTATTGTTTATTTTTTAAAATGTTACCTTTGTTTTATAACAAACCCAACATGTAATTTCAAAAAACTAGATCTAAAAAAATTATAATAAATAAATATATATTTATGCTCAAATAATTGTCAATAAATTATTAAGTGATTATAATGATTACAATAAATATTTATATAATATATAAATTCCTCTTATATCATGTAAATCTTTTTAAATCGCTTGTTTTTAACTTCTAAAAAATATGCTGCCCATTTCTTTTAATTTCTTTTATGATCTTCATATCTAATAATGGTATTTAATCACCAAATCACTACAAAATATAAAAAATACAAATTAGTCACGTAAATGTAAAATTATTAAAAAGTCAAAGTAAATTAATAATTGAAACTTGTTAAAATAAACTAATAATTATGAGTCAATTTAATTAATTATATCAGCTAAAATGAATTAATCTTTTTTTAATAATTAAAATAAATTTTATATTAACTTTTTAAAATTTTAGATGAAAGAGCTTTTTTTAGTAGTGCATTTATGTAAAACTTATATTACATTATTTTGTATTGAAAAATTAATATCAAGATTTTATAAAAGTATCATATATTTAATGATTTTTTTTGCGAAATCATATATTAACGATTTCACATTAAGTTTTTTATTGTTATATTTTTATGTAACAAAAATTTTATATAGTGTTAGTGTAAACATTACAAATAATAATAATAATAATAATGATAATAATAATATAAGATATATCAGATTAACATATAAGTTGATGTAAAATATGAATATATCTTATCATTAATTATATTATTATTGGACCCCTCAATGCCTTCGGCATAAAGAGTTCGTAACTGAGACTTGGCACTACATTCACTCAAATGGCGTCAATATCTAAAGTCCAATTACAAGGTTAATAACATCTTCAACTTCTATAATAAATCATTCGTATTTCCAAAACAAGCAAAGATGGGACCAAATTTTACTCGTTGATTAAAATTATAAATCACTACTTCATAGCATTGATTGCCTTTAATGAAGTATATTAATCCTTGATCTCAGGAAAAAAAAGAAGAAACAGAATCATAACAAGCAAAAACAAGTACAAAAAAGTAATCAAAGACTAAAATGAATTAAAACATAAAAGTCTCTTTTCTTCAAAAAATATACAGAACAAACCTGATTATACTCAAACAGGTCCCCAGATTCCAGTGCCAGTCGGGCATGTGTTTCATACACCCAAAGCATTGTTTCAAGAGTTATCAAGTGCAGAAAAGTTGGAAAATATATATGGGATTAGAGGGTTATACAGAATATACAAACTACCACCCCAAAAGCCATAAACTAAATGGATAAAATAATGTTATTATGTTCTATCAGAAACCAATTCTAATATGCAGGACATGTTAAAATAAATAAAATAGAAGTTGGGAACAACGTACTTTCACTATAATAGCTCTTTACTTTAATATGGATATATAAATTTATAATTCAATGAGATTCCTGAACAATTGACTAGTAGCATATATAGCAAAAGAGATGTAGGGGAAGTGGGAAACTATTAAATTGAAAACTATTAAGAATAAGCAGAACCAATGATAGAATGCTATCCGTTAGAATATATCAAACAAATGAGCTTCTACAAATTAGCTTGTTGAAAAAGCTTGGTTAGCCTGAACCCTACCTAACAAATCTTCAGAAACACGAAACTCTGTTTCACTAGCCTCCACAACGACAAACCCTAGTTCAATAAAAAGCGAAATTGAAAAACATTGAAAATAAGAAACTCATGTTTCGCCGACGCCTTTGGTGATTTTAGAGGAGATAATGGAGAAAGAAATCTCGCAGATGGCGACGGAAGTGCCGTAGTTGGCAGCGAAGCGAGCGGCTCGGACGTTGTCGCTGCCGGCGCCGATGGTGAAGAGGTGGAAGTCGTAGTGTGCGGTGATGGTGTCGGCGCCGTTTTGGGATTCGGCGCAAATGGCGAAGGTGAGGCGGCGCGTGGAGAGAAGAGGGAGAGAGAGAAGGGAGGGACGAGATAGAGTAAGCGCTTTGGGGACAATGGAGGAGACGCGAAAATGGAGACATCTTCGACGGCGGCGACAATGAGGGAAGGCATGAGCACGAGCTAAGTGAGGGAAACCACAATGAGGGTGAGTGAGTGAATACGTTAAGTTGGAGATGAAATAGTAAATTGAGCGCGCAAAACAAAACCGTCGTGATTTTCGTGATTTGCACATTCCTATTTACAAAATTGTCACCTTAATATATTTTAACACATCGCATTTTATTTTAAAACAATTTTTGGAAATCGATTGGAATAGTAAAATACAGTTTTATAGTAGTGATTATATTTTTTTTAACTTGTTAATACTATTATCTTTGTCTTCTTTCTTGGGAATGAACTTCAAATATTAATGGTTGGACAACTCTGACGGGTAGGCTATGGATACATATAGGGAGACGATGTAGCATCTAGACATATAGAGGCCCTCGTGCTGCGGAGCTCGTTCTGTTGAACACGACAAAATCACGTATACAAGTGTCTAAAACTTTTTCTATTTTACATAAAACTTGAATTTTCCACCCTTTCTCAGAGAAAAAATTGAGGAAGAAACTTAATTTTTGAAACCAGTAAGAAACTTATTTGAAAACCAATTTCCAGACTTGTTAAATTCCTGAAAATAATTTTAAAAACTCCCATACTGAACGAAACTTTAACATTCCTAATCTAACATTCCGGAAAAACTCAAAACAAAAACATAAAAAGTGTCGTATCATAATACCTAAGTGTTTTAACTAGTCGTTGTAATGTCCAAATTTCCATCCCTGCAAGATGCAACTCTAAATTAAAGCTGGATCACATCAATGATCAGATTTCATCAATGAGGTGGGGTGGTACAGTGGAATTGGTAGTGGAGCCATTTCATTCAATCTCACATTATATCCGCGTCCATTTAATGCACCTAACTAACACTCCCAATCGTAAAAGCTACACTATAGCTACTACTAGTATAGAGCCTTATCTCTCTACTACTATATATACTTATACTCGTGTCAAACCTTCCACATTCAATCACTCACACATGCCCCTATCTTCCTTAGCTACCTAGATTATTCACTTCAATTCCTCGCAAGCAACACCGTTTCTTGCTCCAATGGAAGCATTGGATCTCACAATAAGCATGTTGGCACTCATTGTTGTTGTTTCTCTTGGTTTGTGGAGTGGTGTTCAAGGTGCACCACAAGTGCCTTGCTACTTCATTTTTGGTGATTCTTTGGTTGATAATGGGAACAACAACCAGCTCCAATCTTTGGCTAGGGCTGATTACGCGCCTTATGGGATTGACTTCCCTGGTGGACCTTCCGGAAGGTTTTCCAATGGGAAAACCACTGTTGATGCAATTGGTGAGCTTGCACTTGCTTAATTGGCTTATAAACTTTGCATGGCATGCAGCATTTTAGTTGAAATTTATACACGTTTGCATCTTTGCATGGTCTTAAAACTAGATTCACATGCATGGACTTATAACAATCATCAATTCGTCATTGTAAAAGTCATAGTTATAGTGAGTCAATGGCATCAAAATGGTTCTAAGAACTGTTGTTCTTCTTCCCTATTTTTGAACCTATCAATTAACTGCAACTAAAAGCATCTTAATATATGCATGCATAATTTTCTATTGGATGGCAAGCTGTATTATGCTAAAATCAGACAATAAATGTCCACCACCTAGAAGGAAAGGGTATAATTAAGATGCATTAATATTTTTTACCGGTGAAATAAAAAAATTAAAAAAGGCGTAACATGCAGATGTCATCCGTGAAAAAAAGTAAAACTTTTGACACTAGAGTTGGCACTACTCTGAGTTAGTTACCCCTCAAAAAGGTTTGTGACTGACCCTTAAATTCCATTTACATGGATCTGTTTGCCCGCATTGAATATGTAATTTAAGATTAGAGTTTTGTGTAGTTCATTTCATTGATAAAGAGGTAGAATTCTAGAATTACAGATAAAGAAAGAAATAGGAAAATTTACTGTCAGTGACGGAGACAAAAATTTTATTGAGAGGAAATGAACATAAAAATAATTATATCATAAATAAAAGTACTTTGAAGACAATACAAATCTAATATACAAAAAGATGTAAATCGCAAACCACATACTAGACAAATTGCAAATAGGGTGGGTTGATGAATAAACTGGCAAAGTTTAGTGAGTCTTAATAAAATAATTCACAATTTAAAATCAAATTCAAAGTAATAATATGGAGATAAGAGATAAAGAAGACACAATCAGTTTTAGCGTGAAAAATCCAATTGGATAAAAAATGACTACGTTCAAATTGGATAATTAATCCAATTGACAACTCCACTATGATAATAAATAAGTACCTTTAAATTCTGATAGAGAGTTAAGAATCAGACTTGTCAAACACTTCTATATAATCTCATAGCAATTCTCTTAATGATGCAAATATAAACTCTCTAAAGCGCTCTAATATTATTTGGAATGAAATGCATGCTATCAACACATTTCTATTTATACTAATTTAAACATATGATTTTAACCAATTTTTGAATGCAATCCTAAAAATATTTTATCATATTATGCAATGCAATCTTAAAGATATTTTATAATATGCAATACAATCTTATAAATATTTTATATAATGCAATACAATCATAAAAATATTATATCCTATTTTTTAATATAATATTAAATATTTTTAATACAATATTAAAAAATATTCTATCCTATTTTTGAATGCAATCCTAAAAAATATTTTATTCTATTTTTTTAATATAATATTAAAAAATATTATATTTTATTATATTATGCAATGTAACTTTTTTTTATTGTCAAATTATTTTTTAATTTTTATAATATATATATATATATATATATATATATATATATATATATATATAATAAAATTTTAGGGGGGGCGACCCCGTGTCTTGTCTCCGCCTCTGGCCAGATGGTTACTTATCAGAAGAACTAATTTGGTAAAAACAAACAGGAACAAGAGAAAAGTAGATCTGGCACATAAAATTGATTCTTGTAAGTATATAACCATAGAAAGGTTTCACTCTTGTTTTAACTTTCTGTTGAAATTTAACAGCTGAACTTTTGGGATTCGATGATAACATACCTCCATATGCTGATGCTAGCGTCGATGCTATACTCAAAGGAGTCAATTATGCATCTGCTGCTGCTGGAATTAGAGAGGAAACTGGGCAGCAACTTGTACCCCTTTATAGTTTCCTTTTGCTTCATGCAACATCACTGTTTTTAATCTTCATTTGTTAAGGTATTTATGCTATAAAGTTGTTCATATATTTTGTAGGGAGGGCGTATTAGTTTTAGTGGGCAGGTGCAAAATTTCCAAAACATAGTGTCTCAAGTGGTAAATTTACTGGGAAGTGAGGACTCAGCTGCAAATTACTTGAGCAAGTGCATATACTCAATTGGGTTGGGCAGCAATGATTACCTCAACAACTATTTCATGCCTCAATTCTATTCCAGCAGCAGGCAGTACTCACCAGATGAGTATGCTGATGTTCTTATTCAAGCATATACTGAAAAACTAAAAGTTAGTCTTTAGCTCTCTCTGTCTTTTACCATTTGATATTCACCATCTTCAATTTTTCTATTATAATATAGTGGTAACATGCAGTGTTCAAAATAGCCATTTAATTTTCAATTATAAAGTCAGGAATGAAATTGAAAATTGAAAAGCTTTCCACAAATTGAAATATTGACTGTTTGTGTTTGTCATTCAGACTTTGTACAATTATGGAGCAAGGAAAATTGTGCTGTTTGGAATAGGCCAATTAGGTTGCAGCCCAAATGAATTGGCCCAAAACAGCCCAGATGGTAAAACATGTGTGGAAAAGATCAATTCTGCAATCCAAATATTCAACAAAAAACTGAAAGGTCTCACTGACCAATTCAACAACAAACTACCTGATGCAAGAGTCATCTTCATTAACTGTTATGACATCTTTCAAGATATTATAAACAACCCTTCAGTCTATGGTAATTATTTTCAAACCAATGCATTTTATTTTGTAGTCATGATTTTTGTCACTTTTTTTTAGCATCAAATAATATTAACTCACAAAGTTCTGTTGACATGAATCAATCTTCAGGTTTCAGTGTTACAAATGCTGGGTGCTGTGGGTTTGGAAGGAACAATGGTCAAATTACATGTCTTCCAATGCAAACACCTTGCCAAAACAGGAGAGAGTACTTGTTTTGGGATGCTTTTCATCCTACTGAAGCTGGCAATGTTGTTGTGGCTCAGAGAGCTTACAGTGTTCAATCTGCATCAGATGCTTACCCTTTTGATATCCAACGCTTAGCTCAGATATGATCTCTGAACAATGAACATGGTCCAGAGGGTGGTGGCTATTAAGCTGTGCCACAACCATATTCAATGTTCTTCGAATGTGTTACTCCTTTTAGAGAAATTCTTAAGTGCACCCGGAGCAAGACATTTTATTGCTCTGATCCATTCATTGTTTGTCATGTTAGTAATCTACCTAGAAAAAATAAAAATTGTCATTAATCTATCTAGGAAAATTAACAATTGTCAT
This sequence comes from Glycine tomentella, assembly GCA_007407185.1. NCBI lineage: Eukaryota > Viridiplantae > Streptophyta > Magnoliopsida > Fabales > Fabaceae > Glycine > Glycine tomentella. The sequence continues at coordinate 1,583,299 of PYAF01005672.1, forward strand.
TAATGTAAGAAACAACAATGACCCACAATACTGACATGGCAAATAATGAAAGGATCAGAGCAAGAAAAATGTCTTACTCCAGGTGCATCTAAGAATTTCTCCTCCTTTTAAGGCATAAGAGTCTTAAGTTTTCTCTCTTTCTCTTACATATTCATATATGCTAAATGTTCATGGGTTCACAAGTACAGGTGTAATTTGTCGTAAAGTTTTGGAAGATTGCTTATTTAATTATAGTGAATAATAGTATATATGTTGTTGGCTGATCGATTCTCCTTTTGAATGTTTCTTCCAAAATGATTAAGATAACTTTCACAACAAACTGTTTGCTTTAACATTTCTGGTAAAAAAAATTAATACAAATAATTGATGACAAAATAAACTTAGAAGTCAAATTGGCAAGGGTTTTATATATTTTACGGCTATCGTTAATGCATGTAAAATTTATAATTATATATATATATATACATATATATATTTCCAGTATAAATTAACTGAGTAGAAAATTAAAAGGTTTACTTTAATTAAAAAAAAATGGAATTCACGGCATCAAGAAAAGAAAAATAGTTTTTAAACATATAAATTATAATACGTGTGTGTGTGTTTTATATTGTATATAAAATTTAAAAAATACAAATAAGAAAACTAAAATTATAAAGAGTATTTATATTTAATTTAAGAAAAATAAATTTAAATTAAAAAGAAATTAAAATATAAATGATATGTCACATTATAAAAAACGTGTGCCTATATTTGACCCAACTTTTATTAAAATTTAAAATAAGAACTTTAAAAATAAAAATGCAGAGTAAATCACTAAAAAAAACAGAGTTAGTACGTATTTTACTATTTTTAAGTAACTATTTTTTTATGGAGAATGGACAAATTATATACAAACAGAGTTTTGTTATTTTTGCTAGAGATATACAATCAGAGTTTGGATTCGGCTCACTGCACTTTGAAGGAAACTTTGAAGGAAAGTGTGAAAATAAGTTTTAGAATGGTGCGATTCATTTGAATTATTTTTTATTTATTCTTATTTTTTTTCTATTTTTCTTTAACTAAACAACTCAAATTATCATTTTATATCTCACTTATTGCCACTTTTTATTTTCATTTATATTATTTATTTTCTCATTACCAAATATACTCTTTAGCTTGGATTTTGCTGGACGTTATGAAGTCTGATTTGGTCTTTCTTTCAAAATACTAGCCGTTGGAGATGAGGATATGATGTTCATTGGTGGCTTGATTGACGCAGAATTGCCTTGAACACAATAACGTCGACTGTTGTGGAAGCTCCCAAAACCATTTTCCAATGCCAAGTTTTAGGATCCTGTGAAGATTTACAATATTTATATTTATGAGTAACACAGTAGCTCAAATTTTGTAAGAGGTGTAGTAGCTCGATGGTATTGACCTAGAATTAACGTGGCATGCTATGTGGCTTTGAGCATTACTGCCTTCCACAATTACCATTGAGCTGCCGGCGGTATATGTAATTTTGTATTAGAAAATACAAACAGTGAAGTGTTGTATTTTTTTTATTCGTAAGAACTAATAAAAGATTTATAATAATTCATATATCATATTTAATCAATTGAGCTAGTAAAAAATAAAAGTAAAACAGAAAACTAGCTGCAATCTATAACAAAAGTAGCAGCAGAAGTATCAGAGAAAAGCAAATGCTTCAAAACAAATGGGCAAAAATCTAAAACTTCAAAAAGTGGTTGTATCTTGTTTTGTAAGTGGTTGAATCTAAATTAATTAATGAAACAACTCATGTAATTAAATTCAATTTTTGGTATCTATTAAATTCAAACTTTACCTTGAGCAGTTTGTGAAAATTTTGTAAAAAATTATAATTTTAGGAAATATTATTCTAATGAGTGATCAAATTTCGTTATTTGAGTAAGATAAAGATAGTGTTGTAAATCTTCTAATATTTATTTTTAATTTTTATGAATAAATTTTATTCTATGTTTATTTATAGTTGCTTTCATTTGACTTCTTTCAAACAAACCAGGATTTAAATTAAATTCTTTATTACTATATTTTTTATTATTTAAATGACGACATTTAGATGTTTTTATAAATAATAAATATATGTATCATGGAATTTTATATAAATATTTGTGTGAATTATTAAACTGCAATATTTAATACAAAGATGTATAGTGTATTTAGTTCAAGGGAGTAAAGGTGGAGGAGAGAAATTTTAACAGAGAAAAGAGGAGGAAAAAAAGAGGTCATTTTTAATTTGATTTAGTGATCATGAAAGATCACTTTCTTTAGTTCGTATAGGAAAAGAAAAAATCTAGAGAATATATGTAATTTTTTTAAACTGATAATATATACAGTTATATCTAATAAATGATAATAGAGAAAAAAGGGATACAATAAAATATTAAAATAATTTAAGTCACATAGTCTTAAAATTATAAATCATTTTCCTACTCTACCAACATTGAGAGGGAGATAGAAATTAAAAGGTAGTGATTTTAACCCTCCCTCATTTTTCCCTCCTTTTACCTCCAAATTTCTTAAACAAGTAAATAAAATAAATAAAAATCACTCATAAGGAACTTCATTTAAATTTTGTCCAAATTGAAAACTTGAGATAGTTACAATCTCATGGCTTGGCGAAATTCTAGTTTCTGCCGTATGTAGGTTCCAGTAATTTTCTAATAGTGTGTGCATGAAATTCACTTACTAAAATCAACATATGGCCTTACAATGTGTCACATAGATAAATTATTTCAACGAATTTCTCCACAAATTAAACTGGGTCATACCTTCCTTTCTCTCACTTCTCTCTCCCTTTATATATATATGTTATCTAGTCACCCTTGTGTTTGGACCCCTAATATTTTGGATCTGAACTTCGCCCTCTTAATATTTTTCTTTGATATGGATTATGAAACCAAGTTATGGTTAGTGGTGATTTTTTTCTTCAGTGCAACATACATGCAACATTATTGTGTTGTTGGGAAGCCCCAAGTACCTTGTCTTTTCATTTTTGGAGACTCTTTATCTGATAGTGGAAACAACAACAATCTACAAACAGATGCCAAAGTTAATAACTTGCCTTATGGGATTGATTTTCCACTTGGCCCCACTGGAAGATTTACCAACGGCCGTACTTCAGTTGATATAATCAGTAATAATTCAGTTCTCAACATGTATATATCTTTCTTTCACATAGTTGCAATTGGGCATGGACAAAAAATATTTTGTCTGGAGTTTCATTTGAAGAGCTTGAGTGTTGAGACACGATTAATGAAAGTGGACATGTGATCTTTAATTTTGTCAATCAAGTTTTTTTGGATTATAGGTGCAAAAGATGTTTTACCGGTTTTATCCATAGTTGATCTCTTCAGAAATTATTTTTAGTAAGATCTCTTCTTTTTTTCATAAAAAGACTAGAATTTGAATCCTTGTTAAGGAATCCAAACTCAATTCTAATAAAAAAAACAATGATTTTGTCACGTTAAGTTTGATAACTTGAAAAGAATAAATTCCATAGATTAACATGATTTGTTTTCATGTTATTTTAATGTATAGATGAGTTTTCAGTTAATTATTCAATATAAAATTATGTTATTGCAGCTGAGCTTTTGGGATTGGAAAATTTTATCCCACCCTTTGCAAATACCGGTGGTTCAGACATACTCAAAGGCGTGAATTATGCATCCGGTTCAGCGGGGATTCGCAACGAGACCGGGTTACATTTGGTATATGTCAAATTCTTTTACTACATATATCTAATTTATATATATACATCTTACCTATAATTTGGTTTTGAGATATTTGCCTTTGTGATTTAATTTGTCATGATTTGTGTGATGTGTCATTTGTTTCATGCATTAAATCAAATCACATGTTCATTTACTTAATTGAATCTGATTTCTTTAAATTGAACAACTCACAAGCTAAAACGCACTTTAAAGGTAAAGTAATTTCAATTGTTTATTAGAAAATCAGCTATTGATATTAGGTGTATATACACAATATATCATGGATGTATTACTTAATTTATCCTCTCATGCTAATGGAGCAAAAACCTTACTTTACTTAATTTTTAATTGAAGGGTGAGGATATTAGCTTGGGATTGCAGTTGCAAAATCATAAAGTCATAGTTTCCCAAATCACTCAGAAACTTGGAGGCCCTGACCAAGCACACCACCACCTAAATAAGTGCTTATATTATGTGAATATAGGCAGCAATGACTACTTAAACAACTACTTCTTACCGGAGCATTACCCATCAAGTCGAAAGTATTCTCCTGAACAGTATGCTGTGGCCCTTGTCCAAGAATATGCAAGGAATTTAAAGGTATTATTTTACTTCAAATTCTAGAAAAAGATAATATCAGAAACAAGTTTTAGTATAAAATACACTAAAACTTGTTTCTTAAAAAAAGGATCAGACGTAATATAAGTAACATTTATAATATACATGATGCACCAAATTAATGGTTTGTTATCTACTTTTGTTGTTTCTATGTGCAGGATTTGCACGCACTTGGGGCAAGGAAGTTTGTTTTGATAGGCCTCGGGCTTATAGGCTGCATTCCGCATGAAATCTCTATTCATGGGAAAAATGGGTCATTATGTGTTGACGAGGAAAATAGAGCAGCACTCATTTTTAATGATAAGCTTAAACCAGTAGTTGATCGTTTCAATAAAGAATTACCTCATGCCAAATTTATCTTCATTAATAGTGCTGTGGTCTCATTACACGCCTCAAAGTTACAAGGTAACAATTTTTTTTTTCTTCTTCTTTTCATAGCCAAAATTATAGTAGTACTAAGATTCAATTGATGTATATGATATACCAGCAAGTATGGATTTTGTATAATTTACTGTGCCTGTATATATTCAAACACTTATTCATCTAAAATGGTTTTAACGTATTTGTTATTTCCTCGTAGCAGAAAGCTTGTAAAATGCATATATAATGCATCTTTGTACTTTCCACAAAAGATTGGCTAAATTGAATTTGTATAATTGAAACTATGACCAAAAGGATGCACATGCATGTCTTCAATTTTTACTATTATGTTAATACAATTATGATCATATCGTTTTAAGAAATTGAAGTAAATAGATATGTTGTTTATTAAATATATTAACTTTCGTTGGTGGCCCCATGCATGTAGGGATTTCAGAAACTGTTATGTGCTGCAAAGTGGGGCCGAATGGGCAGTGTATCCCTAATGAGAAGCCATGCAAGAACAGAAACCTACACGTATTTTTTGATGCATTTCATCCTACTGAGATGGCCAACCAACTCAGTGCAAGAAGTGCTTATAATGCTCCCATTCCAACCATCGCGCACCCAATGGATATCTGTCATCTTGTTAAGTTAACATGAAGATGGAAACTCTTACAACCATATTTATTTAAGGATGTACCTGATTTTTGCTAGAACTTATAATAATCATATTGTAGACGAAGGAGATTAATTGCAATCAATTATTGGAATTTCATTTGCAATATTGTGGTGTTATATATAGCTATTTCATGTCATATGTATTGGTGTACTTTTGTTCCTGCAGATCAAGAACTTCTTTATGATAGTTTGAATAGTAGTTAATTTGTTCCAGATCTTTTCTAACTAATCACAGAAATTGAAGTTTTAAAAAAAAAAGAATCTACAGATATCAGAGTTGCCAAGGGCCACTTACCCTCAAGGAAAGGGAAAACTATCCAGTATCTTTCATAGTTTTTATTGCTGTTGTTGTATATAGTGGTATAGGCATTAATTATGTTTAATTTATTTTGGATTTATTGTTTTTTTTTGGTAAATGTTAATTGTTAGTTTTTTGGATTTATGGTTATAACCGGTTATCACCAAGATTAAGATATAAATAAAGGTTGTAGACCTATAAGAATGAGGTGTATTCGCTACAGCAACCCAATACTTGAAACCTTTACCTAATTATAGCTGAAATAAACACCTGCAAAATAGTATCCTTCTGAAAAATTTAACTAAAGTGATGATTTGGTTAATCATCAAGCTGAGTTTGAAAACGAGTTTTAAGAAAACATTCAATTGCCCTAACGGTCACAATGTCAAAGGTATAAATAATGGAAGAGTGAAAAAAAGATAGAGCTCAACAAACAGACTGAATTAAAACAATGAGAAATGATACTTGGACAACAAAATCTACAACCAATAGAGAAAAAGAGAGGAAAATTGAATTTGAAATATAATAAATGATAGGATGATGGAGAGAGATAGACGCAAAAAAGTAATGTTGCATGAATTGTTGTATAAGTTGTTGAATGTGTATCATATCTACACTGGAAAACACTCTAGGAAAGGGTCAAAAGTTACTGCAGAGCAGGGATACACTACACAAGAAAAAAGTTTCATGCTACTCAGTTTGTTTGAGCAGAGTGGCAGAGAAAACAGTTTATAACTGTTCTATGGCTTCTCAACTTGCCCAACAGTGTTTTAATTGATTGTAATCCTATTTATAAGCTTTGAATATAACCACATGAAGCTTAGAACACTTCTGTGAGGCTCTAATACTCAAACAAGCTGTTAGAGAAGTGGTTACTACTGTATCAAGAAAGTGACTTTGTCAGGCAGTGAAGCTAAGTAGGATGGTCACACTCACAGTAGCCTTTCTCAATTCGCTTATTTTCATGTGACACTTCTCACTGAGTTTAATCATTCTTCTTACCCTGCTTGTCTATTTTGAGCTTTTATCTTGTCTAACATTCCACCTTTCTCATCTTGCATATCAGTACGACCCTTTTGATCAGCTCGTGTCATTGTTTTTATATATTTTAAAAAGTTCAAAGATTGTCTCTCTCACCCACAATATATATATATATATATATATATATATAAATTACATATTTCATTGTCTGGATGTAATCTTATCCTTGCATATATAAAAAATTTACATACTTTATTACCCGGAGGTTCCACGTTATGCGCAAGTAAGGAGGAGAAATATTATACACAACCTTACTCTTACATATTCAAAAAAACTATTTCCCGAACTTATGATCACTTACCCTTGCGCATATATATATATATATATATATATATATATATATATATCAATAGATCTAATTTCTTTATTTGTTTCTCTCAACTTTTAATCTAACAAACTTGATTAATTAGCATTCAGATACACATAATACATATTATACTGATATTGCAGATACTTGAGTGCTTTTATTTTTTCCAGTTTTATTTTCTCACTTTGTTAATGCTTTTGCCCTTGGAACAATTTTTACTAATAGGAAAGAAACATTATGGTTGTAGATCACAACATTCCTTTCAAGCTTTCTCATAGAGCTGAGTATGTAGATGTTGAAGCAGTCGATGCCGATATGCACTTGCATATGCTTAACAATGCTGGAAATTAGCCTGGGTACTTAAATATATTTTTAGTTCTTATAATATTTTTTTTGCATTTTGTTCTTATAATTTTTTTTAGTCTCTACAAAAATGTTTGTTTTATTTTTTGTTTTTATAACATTTTAGATATTTTTTTTTACTGTTTAATGCGTTAATTATCTAAAAAACAAAACAAGTAAAAAAATTGTAAGGAAAAAATATAAAAAAATGATAAATCACAAAGACTAAAATGTATTTAAATCTTAAATTAATCATATTCAAAATGTGGTGGATACTTTGCACAAATAACAATGATCTTCCTAAAAAAATCATACTCAAGAACAGGTGCATGTATGAGTAAGATGTTGAATTCATAGTAAGTGAAATATGAAATAGACATATATAGAAGCCTATTACAGGAGAAATATGAAAAGTATACAAAAGTTGACAAAATATGACATGGTGCAAATCTCTGTAATCAGAGTACCTGTATACATACTAAATAGCCCATAACATAGTACTGAGGGGAATACTTAAATGAATTGCCTCCATTGAGTTCTGGATATATACTTCCTAGGCTTTAGCATTTCTATATATCATACTAGATGTCAAATACAAACAATAGGAAATCTAAGTCTTTCTCCTTCTTAAGCTTAAACTCTTCAACTGCACAAGATAGAGTACAAGATAAAAGAACAAGCATTAGATTTATGTTCATTAATTCCAAATATACAATAAGTCAAGTCTCCATGGGACACACAAATATGCCTGTCAACGGACAAAATAACTTGAATATTAAAACATAACTTTTGCAATGCAAATTAGTTCGGTTCTGTATATATTTTGTATTTTATATTAGGACTTGTTTACTCATTCACTCCCCATTATCTCTTCTCTTTGTTTTACGAAATCAAGGGCAAAAGAACCTAAATAATACAAATTAAATAAAAAATTACGCATTTGGGGCGGTTTTGAAACTATTTACAAATCTGGGGCAGTCGGAACCGCCCAGAATTGGGCAGCACTGAAACCGCCCAAATTCAGGCGGTACCAAGGGGGTAGAATCGCCTGGATTTGGGCGGTTTCAATGCTGCCCAATTCTGGGCGGTTCCACCTGCCTTAAATCCTCCCCTTTTTACTTTTTTTCAGACATAACCTGTTGCGCCTTCTATCTCTCTATAAATTTTTTCTCTGACATCTCTCTAAAGCTTTTTTGTCTGACCTCTCTCTGCCAACAGGTAAGTTAAATTATTTAACTTATGAGTATTATTTAATATATTATGTTGTTGAATTTTAAATTTGTTAGAGCCATA
>PYAF01005672.1:1601260-1636808 GCA_007407185.1 Glycine tomentella
TTATACCTATAAATAAACTATTCCTATTGAAAAAATATACACAATTATTATTCTCTAAACTTTTTTTACTTTTGTTTTATTTAACATTATTTACAATTGTGAAATAAACCTTTTGAACAATTATTAATTAACCTGAAATTATTCAACATAATCAAAACTCTAGAGTTTGAATTCTGGATACATAGTTGCGATTTATACCATTAATGTAATTAGTTACAAAAATATTAATTTTTTGTTTTTAAAATAAATTATGAGAAACAATTATATAAGGTTTTAAAAATAGGGAACAAAAGAAAAATAAGGCGTTTTTTATAATTACAAATTAGAGTGGGAAAAAAAAGATAGAAAATGAAAATAGGCGTGTTCTTCCAAGTATAAATTTCCTTTAACTTCTACACATATTTAATGCATCATGTTCCAAATTTTCCATTTTGGGTATTCTACATACAAGGACTTCAAACAATTCTCATTCTTAATTCCAAGTATCGTATTAACTTTTCTAACAAACTGACAATCATGAACAACGCGGTTTCATTCTTTTTAGTCCTTTTTGAAGGTTCTATCTTCTACTAATATTTACAATGACTACCATATTAAACCTGTATTTAAATATGTATGTTTAATCTTGGAATTTGTATTAGTTATACTGTTGGACATCTTTCGTCGTCATTGTCATTGACAGCACATTGTACCTCTATGCGGTGGCCCAAAAGTTGAAGGCAACCGCCATGTGAATGTGACAACCTGATTTAATTCATCCACTCACCTCCTTCTGCTGCTTCTTGTTTGCTGACAAGTAATGTAGGTCACCCTTATTCATTATACTGATATTATTTGCATGATCTATGTAAAATCATTTTTTTTTATCCTTAACATACTTTGATAAGTAAAGTAATCCACTGGGTTAGTGACGAGGGTTAAATAGATGAGGATTTAATCCTCATATTCTTGTTATTGTATAAAATAAGCATATTTTGACAAGTTTTTACACAACGACAATTATTATACATATTTAAAATTTTAAATAATTTAGTCATAATACACCGTTAACTAATAAAAACTCATTTTTAAATAAGACTTTTGTAGTAGTTATTATAAAATTAAAAATTCTTAATTATAGCATAATTTATGATTAGATATTACACTTTCAATTTATTTAATTAAAATTTAAATTTTCACTTTCATTTTTTTGTTTCATACTTTATTTTATATGCATGCTCCAATTTTAGTTTTGTATTTTAACATACCTTGATAAGCGTATGCAGAATGACAATTATTATCCATATTTAAAATCTCAAAGAATTTTTAAAAAGTCTCGTAAAATTAACAATTTTCTTCTTCTTTATGAGCAACAACATCGTTTGTTGTTAAAATCTAAAATAAATCAAACCTTATTTTCAAATTTCAAGAATGTATATTCATCTCATATAAACAAATATGAATGTTTTTTATGTTAGACATAAATGTTAGTAGATAATTAATTTCAATTTGATTATCTATGTGTGAAACAGTACTGTAATGGTTTACAATACAATTTCATCTCTTAGGTTGTATTCGGTTTAGAAGAGAGAAATATAATAGATGAAAATAGAAAATAGATAATTTAGAAAAAGAGAAATGAAGATATATGTTTGGTAGTCTGGTTTAAGAAAAATATGTGAGAAATAGAGTAAAAATAATATTGTAAAGGAGTTTGATATATATGGAAAAGAAAGAATTAAATAGAGACAAAAATATTATTATGTTTATGGGAGTAGGCATGAGTAAAGGTGACAAAAATAGATTGGGCTAGCCCAATCAACCCAAATCCATATGATAAAGCCTAGAATTTGTGTTTAAAATTTTTAGTTCAAATTAAATGCAAACTTTATGACAAATCAATCATGGTTCAATACAAAAAAAGTCAGCCTTTGAGAGAACTTAAGTTTTATTATTTAAATTTAAATTAAATTAATTTTTTATCTAATTCATTATAATCCATATCCCACATTGGATCAATCTTGGATTGGATAACCCATTTTGTCATTTATGAGTATGATAGTCAAAAAAGAAAATCTATTTATTTTTTTTTTGCATAAACAATTGATTTTTTAAGGTTACTATTATCTTTTTACCGAAAATTTTAAACTCCCACTTAGTGCTACCCCTATTCCAAACACGGAAATTTTAAGCTATAAACCCCACAAATTATAACTTTACTCTCTCTCCAAAATCATGCCAACCAAACTCAGTCCCCATTACCTTTGTTTGTCTCTTATTTCTCTCTTGCAAATCGAACACAGCGTTAATTCCTGAACGTTGATTAGGATGGATTGTTTCATTCTAATTTTATTCAATGGAAGAATAATTTTGTGTGCTAGAATCGAGTGATACGACAAATGGAGTCATTTCTAACAATAGTTGATTTGATCTTGGCTATTTGATTTAATTCCTTTTTTGTGCATAGTTACAGATTGTAGCTTATCCCAACCTGAGTTTACCATCCATCCACGCCCCAACTAGGCATGCAACTCCCACATATTTCACTTAATTGGACATAGCAAGTGAAATTGCCTAGTGGGTACAGTTTGGTCTATTCATGGATCGTTACTCATCACTCATTGTGGCACAAAACATGTTAAACATAGCATTGAAAGGCAGTTATATATCAAGCATAGGGATGGAAATAGGTCAGGCCAAGTCAGGCTTAGTTAGGTCTGACCTTGACCTTATTTAAAAACATTAAGTTTGGCCTAATCTATTTACCTGTTATAGGCTTTTTTTTTAGGCTTGATTTAGTCTATTTAAAAGTCTGGCTTGGCCTACGAGTCTATTGAAAAGCCTATTTATACAATTTACAAACCTACACATTTTATTTTTTATTTTTTATCTTTCAAGTAGATTATGTAACTTATCTTATTTTAATTATTTAAAAAAAAGATTGATTTATATTTTTTGTTTTAATATATATATATATATATATATATGTGCTTTTTTACAAACCTACTACAAAGATTTCAAATTTCCTATTTTATATTTTATCTTTTAAGTAAGATAGATTATTTAGATTTTATCTTATCTTATTTTATTTCTTTTTTAAAAAGATTGATTTATATCTTTTTAATTTTAATATATATATATATAGGCTAGCCTGGTAGACCTAACAGACTTTTTATAAAGCTTGAGCCCGACCTTTTTATTTAAATAAGCTTTTTAAAAAGTCTAAGTCTGACCTTTATTATAAACAAGTTAGGCCAGACCAGGCCTTAAACAGACCAGGTCAAAGGCCCTGATAGGCGACCTGGCCTATTTCTATCCCTAATCAAGCACATGTTACTTATACTGAGAAAGCAGGCTTTTTTACATAAATGGGTAATTTATTTTAAAAAATTACAGCAATGATAAATTTTGAAAATATTATAAGTTCGTATTTTAAAATATGATTTTATATAAAGAAAGTCATGTTTTAAAATACAATCTTAGAAAATTGAATTAAAAAAAATACTAAAATCGTATTTTAAAAGATGATTTCAAGTATTATTTTATTTTAAAAAAAATATAAAATTCGTGATTATAATCATGAATTTAGTCTTTCTTTTTAAAAAATATTAAAGTCGTTTGTTAAATCATGACTTTAGTAAAAAAAAGTTTATAATATTGAAATTATTTGTTATCATGACTTTAGTCTTTCTTTTTATTTTTTTTTATATTTGAAATATTAAGTCAACAATAATTGATGAAAAGACTAACATATGGGACACCCTCCCAATGGTTATTTTATTTTCCATGTATTTATAATATATTTCATGTTAATTTTTATTACATTTCTATGACTAATTTTCTATTTTTATATTACTACTATTTTAAAAAATAATTAATATTTTAACAAATTAAATATACTCATTAAATAATTATCACACTTATAAAATAATAAAAATAATATACAATTATACGCATAATATATTTCATACACAACACCAATACCTATGGCATAAAAAATAAACACCACTTACATATTTCAAATTAAAAAAAAAAAAGAAAAAAACTAAAGTCATGATTTAACAATCGACTTCAATATTTTTTTTTAAAAAAAGAAAAAAGAAAAAAAGATTAAATTTGTGATTTAATAAACAACTTCAATATTTAAAAAAGAAAAAAAATACTAAAGTTGTTAACGTGATTTCATTATTTTTTTTATTTTAAACAAAAAGTGAGTTTTTAAAGTCTTATTTTAAAATACGTCTTTGATCTTTCTCTAGATGAAGTAGTGTTTTAAAACACGACTTGCTCATACCCGTAATATTTTCAAAATCTACAGTGTTTTTTTAATTTTAAATTTACTCATTTGTGTAAAAAAGCCGAGAAAGAACCACCAACACTCCGCAATTATAGTTCATACGGTAAAATTGATTAATTAGTACAAATTTTAAATGTAGTAATAGTACCCATTAAGTATTATTATAGTGGTTCTCATCTTAGTAATTGCTAATTTCATCTAGTAACCAAAAATGGAAGCGTGAAACCAGATGTAATATTGATTTTAATTGGAAAATTTTACTACTTTGTCTTTTGGTGATATGGAAAATTGTTCTACTAATATAAGTTTGATCTGTTTAACCATTTATTCCCTTCTTACTGTCCGTTTGCTAACTAAGCTGTTTTAGGTCTACATAAGTCATCAGTGTTGATTTCAGTGATTGGGCATTTGGGCTTGGTTTAGCAGTTAACAAATAAAGAGTTTAAATTACGGTAGCCGCAGTTATTAACCATCATGTTGTCATTTTTTTTTTTGTATACGAAAGATGTGGGGATAACGAAATTATCGATTGTGTTAATCATCACAACAATGACAGTTCAAGTAACGTGCCACACTGCTACACCCCACGTGATTGACGAATTGAATTTTGAAGATTCTGTTGATATTTAAATTAATTGGTCATAAGAGAATTATTTTGTTCATAAAAAGAAAAAAAGGAAGAAATATCTAAAAAATGTTTTATGTCAAATTAGTTTAAACTTTATAGAAGATTGGTTATATTTAGAACTCGACAGATATATAAACAAAACAGAAACAAGAATAGTCGCCATATGCCTAATGGGATATTCTGAGATTGGAAAATAATCTATAAACATTCAATATATGACACCTAGTGAGAGAGAGAGAAAAAAAAATATATATAAGTATTATAGGTTATATGATGTGATAAGAGAAAAGAAATGAAAAAACATGGTAAGTGTTGATTAAGTACTTAAAAAGAATATATATTCTGTTCTTTTGAGATTAACAGCTTTTTTTTTTTTTTTCTTTTTTGCTTCGGCTCGTGCATAAGAAACAGTGTACAGTTCTTATTCATGGCATCCTGGTTTTAATGGACTGGTGAGGTTATTTTAGGAACCATAAACCTGATTGAACCACATGGAGCTTTGCCCCATCCAACATCATTGCAACTGCTCTGTTGTTCCGCTGTGACAACATCTTTATCTAATCCATACTACCACCTTCCACAACGGAGACTTCTGGTATAATACAGGTCTAATAGTTTTTTTTTTTTTTTTTTTTTCAAACAAATATATCTCATGGAAACCTTTTACTCTTCTATTAGCCCTGCCCTCCTTGGGGTATTTTAAGGATAAAGAAAGCTCTAGTGAAGCAAAAGCGGCTTTGGTGCATGAAGCAATACCTAAAGAGACCTAGTGTTGCTACTTGTATTAAGGCTCTTGGCATATATATAATCAAACTAGTATAACAATATTTGATTACACAACTGTACGGAGCTGCAGTATGCATGTATATTGTTATAACTTAGTGTGTATACTAGTAGCATACTTTCTCTTGTTAGTTAAAGTTCACTCAAGTCTGATTAGCTTGAGGATGAGACCTACCAAATGAGAAATGAGATGTATATATTTAATGAGACTTACATGAATTTGAGCCATTAGAAAATACTAGGTTGAAACTAGAGTACAAGAGATTTTGTTGCAAGCATTTCTCTTGCCGCAGCAAAACTTACTGTATGTATGTAACTGCCATAATTCTAATTGTCAATAATGTTGTTACAAGAAAATAGTCATTTGGACGCTGAAAATTTGCAAATTCTATTATGAGATTTTTATACATATTGGGTACTTTGTTAAATTCCAAAATGCATGAACCATGACCTTGGTCCTCTGAGGCCGTGACCACATTCCTTTGAATCTTTTCCGTAACCTTGTTAATGAAATTGCAAAATTCATGGATCCTGGAAACAATAGCTAGCATTCCATTTGTTCTTTTCGTTTTGTGTTTTACCATAATGCGGATCATTTACTACCCATTCTGGACCTAATTAAATTTTATTTAAAAAAAAAATTCCGGGACACCATGAACTCTCGCCACTAACTCTCGTCACTAACTATGCGAACATAAATAATTTTTTCTGGGTTCGCCACTGATTGGCACTACCCTTTAATACTTCTTATCAAATCACATCACTAATTATAACAATTACTCATCTCTTCTCTCTTCCAATCGCTATGTTGATGTCTACATTCCAAGGGTGTCTAACAATCTTTTACCCACAGCAAAACTTATGCAGATTAATAATGCCTTCATAATTATGGGCCTAAAAAAAGTAGAAACAACAAGAAGTACTAGTGCCTTATTATTTGACATCATTATGTATAAGAGTTTGGAAATTGGTAAGCAGTCAGCACATAGCAGTAGCACTCAGAAAGACTAAGAAGACAGCTAGAGAGTGTAGAAAACCAAAAACTTCATCAGAGTTGTGGATTTTGCTAATATTGAAGTTAAGAAGCTACTAATTTGGAGTGAGAGTGCATTCAGCAATTTTCTCCCAAGATTTGAGCGTTTTGTCCTCAGTGTCCGTTTTGTATAAGGCAAGGCGCGTAATCTGAAAGGTCAAGCCAGCGAGCGTGTCATCGATAGCATTAGCCCTCTCTTGCGCCTTCCGCTTCTCTTCATCGCTCAAATCTCCGTATAGAAGACTCAAGTGTGGCATGTAAGCTGCAAAGGAATCAATCATCAACATTCGCGAACTAAAGTTTCTTTCGAAAACGAAGAATAATTAATTAGAGAAAGAGAAAGGCACTAACGAGTGGAATTGGTGTAACCGAAGTGGGTGCAGCAGTGTGCGCTGGTTTCGAGGAGGTGAGGGTCGGGGCGGAGGAGGAGATACACGCACTGGTAGAAGAAGCTGCCGGCGGCCACGCGGTCCACGGTGACGTGGAAGGGCCTCAGGGCTTGGCACGCCGATCGGAGCTTAGTCACGGCGTCTTCAGGGGTGAGTTTGATGGCTCCGACGACGGTGATATGGGGGTGGAAGTGGGGCCCACCGAACTCGGATCGGAGGGCGGTCATGAGGTTGGCGCATCTGGCGCCCACGTCTTCCGGTGGAATCGCCCACACCGAATACACCGCCTGGCTTGCCATAATCGCAACTCAAACTGGAACCAGATTGATTAGGACTAGGATTTGGAATCGACTGTGTTGGTTAGTTATGCTTGGATGGAACCATGTGATGTGGCATAACGCATATTCCAGGTATATACTCTCTTCTCTCCCACTCCTCACTTAAGAAGTCAATATAACATGATCAATTAAAGATTTTTTTTTTTATTCATCAGAACTGACAATAATGGGAGAGAGTTTACAATATAATAAGTGTTGTGTCTTTTTTAACCAACACAGTAGAGTTGTGAAAACCGGTCTGATCATTGATCTGGTCGAGGTAGTGGGTCATTGGATCCGTGGTCCAACTAGTGGGTCAGTAATTGGTCCGGTTTGATCCGATTTATATTAAAAAATTCAAAATTATATTATATATACGTGTATATAACTAACATTATTTGATTAAGAAAAATTCATTCATAATTCTATACTGAAAAATCCAAAATAGTAATTGAAGTATTAAAGTTGATAATACAAATAAAATATATTAATACTAAAAACGAGTGTAAATAACAATTATCGAAATCAAAATAGCAAAAAAAGAAACTGCATAAAGCAATAAGTGGGGTACAGAAAGTAAACATTTGGATATGGCCCAATCCCCGCCCAAATAAGGAAAACCTAATCAATTCCCACTATATGTATATCTTATCCAGCTCTTCCTTCTTCTTTTTAAGTTGCTGCTGCGCTTCCTCCTTCTTCCTATTGCCGGATGCTACACGCACCTTCCTCCTTCAAATGAATCTCAATGCATGGTCAAAGGTAATTGCTTGAGACATTAGTGGTGAGTCTGTGAGCATTCAAGGGACGGAAAGATAAGGGACCAGCAACATATATGACAGCCTCATGCTTGCTGCTACGCTGCACCTTCGTTCCTTCCTACTGCAAGGTGTGATGGCGTTGGCATGAAGGAGGCTGGACAATGGCGCGGCAACGATGACGACACCGTTTTCAGCTTATTTTTTTTCAAGCACAATCCGGTCCGAGTTTCAATAACCGGCCGAGTTCCCAGGTTTGAACAAAATCAGTCGGGTTTCACCGGACCAAATCGGGCCATATGCATGGCCGGTTCAATACCCAACTTGGCCCAGATACATCTACGGTTCACGGTACAATCGACCGGGCTAAACCGGGTTTTATAAGACTGTAATAGAGTCCTCTTGACCATCAATTAAGGATAATCAAATAACAACTTATATACTTTATTTATACACTATCTTTAAATACTTTATTTTTATTTAGAAGATCTAAATTTAAAACAATGGTTTTTTTTATAAGATTTAATTTATAATATTTCTTATATTAATTATTTTTATAATAGAATATTGCTAATTAAAATAAGAGAGAATGTGTTGTCAAGCAATTAAAAAAGGAACATTAATTATCATGATAATTTGAAAAAATATAAATTTAAGATAAATTAATACGATTTTCCGTGTAATGTACGGATAAATATATCTTTTTTTAATTAGTCGGACAAATTATGTTGAACACTCAAAATTGGTGAGTTATAATAAGAGTTGAACCTTTAAATGTGCTAATTGCAAGTAAGAATGATACAGGGGATACAATAATGAAAAATAAATATGTTATGGCCAAAACATATTCATATGCAGAATTATAATACTCTAATATTGCAAAACTGAAGTTCTATTTTAATACCTCAAAATCAAACAAAATTTTAAATAAAATAAAATCTGTTAGAACTATTTAATGAAAGAACTACTCAAATTGCATTTGACAAATATTTGTTCATCAGCGACTGCAAAAATATTCCGTCTCTACTTCTAAGGTCAATTCGGTCAAAAAACACGGAAATGAAATCTTCTAAGCTTTTGGTTCCTTTGCTGCTCTCACGACACTTTGTATGATTTTCTGTACAGTTGTGAACCCTAACGCCTATAGAATTTTTTTTCGTGTTTTAGCTTTTAAATTAGATGTTCTACCTACTGACTTGAAAAGTTTTCACTTATTTATTTATTATTATGAACAAAGCTGATCATTGGGGTGCAACATGTTATTTGCCCTTTTGTTTGATCCTTGGTATCTAGATTATGTTTTTATTTTGGCATCATATTATCGATACACATTTAGGTTTTTCAGTACTTTCAACTATCATTTCTTGTGTAACATTACTGGTTTACTTGGCTCAGACGAAGCAATATCTTTTGCTTGCACGATGAAGGGATTCTGTATATATATATAGCCGCTTCTGTTTTTGCTTCGGTCATTCCAAAAAGTCTCTTTCCGTTCTCCCTCCGGAACTTGTCGCTGTCATAATTGTAATACTCTAATATTGCAAAACTGAAGTTCTATTTTAATACCTCACAATTTGTCACTGTCATAATTTGTTAAAATGATTTATGATAGTTTAAAACATTCTTAATTTGTTAAAAATTATGACAATTTTACAACTATATTTTTCTTCAAAACAAACACAATATGTAAACAATGGCCATCAAGTCATAGAGTTAAATATTTTGTCGGTTTAAAATTGTGAAAAATTATTTTTTAAAAAATTTAAAAATAAATTTTGGTGATTAAAAATTATTATAAATTGTGAAACCATGAATCTATTGAATAAAAAGTAACTTTTCAAAAATTTGAGGAACTAATAAATATATTTAAACCTTAAAAATAGGTTAATAAGCTTTAATCAATTAATCATGGATCAAAATTATGATGAAATAGATGTTAGGATTTGTCAAAAAAAAAAGATTTTAGGAAAACAATGGATAAAACATTAGGGAGATCTTCATTAATAAATCACACACAACCCATACAAATGAACTTTACACTACATATTAATCCAAAAAAATCTTAAGACATTAATTAGATATATAAGTCCTTTTCTATTTAGGATAAGTTAATCTTATTAAATTCTAATGTATTGATTTTCAAAATAACTATTTTAAATTTAATTGTACAATTATTATTGGTTTTAAAATACAACTTTTCATGAATTTTAAAAATTTCTAGCAAAAGTGAAAATAGAAATCAAATGTAACCAAAGGCAAAGGTAAAATAAAAACTTCACATGGATTTCTTGGACACTATAGCTCTAATTCAAGACATTACAAGGAAAATAATTAAAGGTGCAGTCCTCTATCTATTTACTCACATAGATTTTTGACAAACGAAGAACAGTACAACCCACTAAATCTTCACTGTTCCATATTAATCATATTAAGCTAAACCTTTATCTCCCAATATTCACTCCTCTGAATTGCCACCAGTAACTGCAGGGTGTTGAGGCCTGTACTTGTACCTCTTTGAAACGAACAAATAGACAAAGAAGTTGATCAAGCTCAATATGGAAAGGAGTAAGTAGAACAAGTTCAGATGGTTTCTGTTGATATTGTTCCCTTCTAACCAACCTCCACTTGCAGTAATATTCTTGGTTGCACTATTCACAATTTTCACCATTATGGAACTTAGAAAATAGCCAAGGGCCATAGCACACCAGAGAAAGCATGTTGCTGTGGATTTAAGGCTTTTTGGTGCCTCTGAATAGAAAAACTCAAGAAGCCCCACGTAGGTTAACATGTCAGCTATGCCAAATACAAAATACTGAAAAGAAATCCAGAATATACTAATTGGCAATGGCTGTAATACTGGCAAGTGTAACGTCCCATTCAATCATCAGGGTCATTATCAAACATTAATCAACAATCACACATATAATCATCAGAGTTTAAGCAGTTTGGAAGCATAAACTAAGAGTGACTTCATCAAAGGTCACTAACATAAATACTGTACCTCATAATATCTCTATTTTAAGTACAAAACTATACAAATATATCCCCTTAGGGTACAACAAAACCAAACCAAAGCCAAAATATAAAACATCAGAGCCACATGCTCATGTCATCTATGCCTAATGTTTCAAAATATAGCTATCCCTGCATAGGCTTCTTGCCTTGGGATCTATCTGCTCCTCCTGAGGGTTCACCTGAAAACATAAGTCCCACAAAAGGGGTGAAATATAAAATCCCAGGAAACTCAGGGCCCTTGGAGGTATTTCCTTCCCCCGATTCACTTTCATACATATACATGAAAATAGTATATCCAAACAAGCAATATGAACATCAGTAAATCACTCAATCAATCATCATGCACCATCAATGCACGTTCACCTGACAACAATCAGGCTATACTCATGGCATACAGTCATTCATCACATACATCACTATCCTGCAGAGGCTACATCTATGTATATAGGAACATCTCCACCCAGGGAGGCTACATCTATATACTAAGAACATCTCATGGCAGGATCTCAATACATCTATCAGAGGCTACATCCGTATATATAGGAACATCTCCACTCAGGAGGCTACATCTATATAACGGGAACATCTCTTTGTAATGAGGCTACATCTGCAGATATAGGAACATCTCCATCCACCCAGGAGGCTACATCTATATTGCAGGAACATCTCATAACCTATCTCAATACAATTGCCTGAGGAGGCTATATCTGTAGATATAGGAACATCTCCATTCGGGAGGTTACGTCTATATCACAGGAACATCTCACATCAGGTCTTACTCAATCTCATGTCATCTATCCTACTACCATAGGATTCAACAATCAACCATGCAAGTCATACGCTAGACAATTTATGGTCATACACATCAACCACCCATCTCAGGGTGCAGCTCACAGGTCAAGCATCTCATATCAATTCACATCAATTGCCCTCTCACAGGGTACAGAACACCATTCAACAGGTAATCATAACAACATACAATTTTCATATACATGTATGTAATCACAACAGAACCATCACCCTATCAGGATCATGGTGGAACACAGTAAAGGACGCACATGCAAGAACCAAGAGCTTACCTGCTCTAGGCAAAATACCAGCTCTCCCGACCTCGTGGTCACCACCACTAGGACTATCAAGCTCACGTCCTACATAAGAACAACACATACTCATCAAATACGATTTTAAGCTGTTTATAACGAAAGGAAACTTATAATCCTTTCTACATAACACAAGAACAATCACTTTACAAGTGATTCTCAGACCCTCATAAGGATCCTACTCAGCCTACACAAGGCTCCAGAACCTCTTCTAAGACTCTGATCAGGCTAATATAAAACATATCCCTGCTTTATCCAGATCAATTTCAAGCTTCTCATTATCACCAATTCCAGCTCACACACAACATCTATATTATCCCATGAACAACTTTGTCAACTACTCTAAGGTTCATACTAGTCAAATAATCAGCCTTTTACCTCTGCTCATACATACTCAGAGTTAAAATCAAACTTTATCAATAATGATGACTCAAGGCTCTAACTTCATCAGAGTAACCCTCTGAATACAAAACTCTACAGTGTCCAAGCCTAATAACGACTCTAACACCTCCAAAAACACCTCTCAAGGTACTCAAAATCCCCCAAAATCCAATACACAGAACCAACGGCTAGAGCTCGAGTTTCTTACCTCTATGCAATCAAGGAAGACCAGGGAATCACTTTTCCCAAGACAAATCAACCATACACAGCTTCCTTCAACCTTGGGTTTCGAGCTCTCAAGGGTTCTCCCAGAGAAACTCGATCTCGCCGTTTACTGCCTCGTGTCGAGAATAAAGCTGGGTCTCTAGCTTATCTCGAGGCTCTGAACACTTTCTCAGTTGGGTCAGAGGTGTTTAAATGAGAAATAAAAAAGATATGAAGCTTACAGGGTCATCAATGGTCGTTTTCACCCTCTTTTTCTCTTTTTCTCTCAGCCCAGAATGAGTTGTATTTAAGCCTGCCCGTGGGTCCCGCGCGGATCGCGCCACATTCCGCCCAGATCGCGCCAAAGGCTCGAGCAACTCACGCTGTTAGCGCCAAAGCCACGCGGATAACGTGAGATGGCCGCCAGTATTGGCCTGATTCAAGTCTTCCACGCGGATTGCGCCGGATCTCGCGCTGACCGCGCCACAGGCTCGAACAATCCACGAGAGTAGCACCATGTCCACGCTAATAGTGTCAGAAGGCCGTAAGAATTGGCCTGATCTAAACATCTGGCGCGGATTGCGCCAGACCCCACGCGGGTCGCGCCACATGGTCAGAACAACCTATTGCTTTCCTTTTTGAGACTCTAAGGCCTGGTTATGATCCTAATCATAGGCTTAATCACATGCTTAAATCCAAGACATTACAGCAAGGAATCAAGCATGTTGTTGTCTCCTAGCTCATTTTCTTTTGACCTCTATGATTGCTGCAACTGCCATGGAGATGGAAGAGAGTATTAGGCCTACTCCTATGCGTTGCAAGTGTGTAATGCCGGTGGGAATACCGGTGAATTTACTTAGAAAAGGAACACAAACGCGATCATAGAAAGGGACGAAAACAATTAAGAAGGCAACTGGGATGATTGGTATAGATGCAGGTGGGATGTTAAAATGCTTGGCGATCCTGGTGTTCATGGTTGAGCCTTGTTGAATAGAGAAGGTTTGGAGTTGTGCTAAGCAAAGGTTCATTATGATTGAGCAGCAGAATATTGGGAGCATGCTTAGAATGATTTTGGCATTTTCTACTTGGGTAACTCTGCATAGTTTCCACGGGTTTGGAGTCTCTTGATTCTCAGGTTGCTCATTAGATCTACTTTTGATAGCTGCTTTGTCCAAGAAACTGTGCAAAAGAAAATTAATCACTTGTGAGACATATTTAATTATTTGTGTCAATAGTACATAATGATAATTATATATACAAGTTCATTTCCTATTAATCATTTCTGACTTGTTAGGTAAAGTTAACCAACGTTAAACATTTCAATAACCTCATAACTTCGTGATACTATTAACCACTTGCAGATATAGTTAATTAAATACAAGCAATATAAATTCAAATGGATAATTGTATACAATTAATCATATTTATTTGCACACATGGTTAGCCATGTGTGACAGGTAGACACTGTGGAGAATCTCCATGGTATATACATTTATCATTACTCTTTAATACTTAAGCTATCAACAATTAACATATAGTATTTCAGTCATATTAGACATTGTCGGATTGAACCTGAAAATATCTCTATGAGGTTGATACTCTATTTCCACTGCGGCTTCTTTGTCCTGTTGAATCTCATATAGTTGGATAGGATTGGCAGGAAGGGGAAGGTTTCTGTTGCGAATTGCAGCAACATAGACCTGGAAAATAGACGCGAAGAATTCAAAACTAATGCGCTTGATCATTGCAATATCGAGCTAAATTAAAAACTTCAACTATTGTATTGTATCAGAATCAGACTATAAGTAAATAAAAATAGAATTAAGTAATATATCTACCAACAATGTAAAGGGTTTTCATAAAAGTTTATTAATTTGTCTTTTTATAATATACTATTTAAAAGTCATACTAAGAATCAATTTTAATTGGTTAACAATTTGTATAAAAAAAAATTTACTTTCATAATGCATGCCTAATGAACTCAAAAATATACTTTTTCAACCAACAAATTTTATTCTGGGTAATACTGGACTTTATTTCTTTAAATAAAGTCTTGAATTTAAATTTTATGGATGAAAAAAATATGGTGGAGAGGAAAGAGCTACTTAAACTTAAAGCGATCAACTAGGTTTTCCGATGGAGATTAATCGATTATCAATAAAATCAATGAATATTTCACACTAATATCATAAGTATAAAAAAAATATGATTTTCAAATTGAAATATATACAGCACATGCAGAACAAGGTTTGCAAAAGAGTGTATACCTGAATGATCTCCAATATTCCGTTTGTTGTATGTGCAGCATGAATTCGGTATAGTGGCAATCCAGAGGCAAAGATAATGGTGCCCAAAACAATAGCAACGGTGGAGATCCCAAAGCCCCAGACCCATCCATTATTGTCTTGTATATACACATTAAATGTTAAGCTGACTGCACCACCAACGCAAAGTGCTAAAAAGATACCGTTTGAAGAAGCTTGACATTTGCATTGCTTCTTTGGGGTCTCTTTCATCAAATTGATCAGCGCCATGTGATGGCAGGGAAGCCTTCAAACCTGCGCTGCCAAAGGCCAACAAGTAGAGGCCAATGAAGAGAAATGCTTCTTGCTTCCCACTAAGCTTTTCACAATGTGCATCTCTCACATAGTACAGGTTGCAAATGGGTGGTGTCAGGCTACCCACGCGTGCCTGTATCGTAAGCAATGCCAGTCCCTACAACACATTCAATAAGCTTTAGAAAATTATTTAAAGTAAATTAGTTGCATATATAAATTGGGCTTACTTTCAATTGGTTTTATTTAAGAGAAAAAAGATAATATGTAAAACATTTGTATATTATATGTGATAAGTTTATTGGTTATATATATATATATATATATATATATATATATATATATATAACTGATTTATTTATTGGACAATGTATAATGTTAGTGCATGACTATTAGAGTATCCATTTAAAAATAATAATTTTTTACTCTTTTCACAAAATTGACTTGCATTTTATTAGTGTAGGTAGGATATATAAAAAATGTTCTAAGATCTTAAAATAAGATATATTATTAAAATAAAATATGAATAAAATTTTAAAGTAATATAACATTATAGGATTAGTCAAAATAATAATTAAGATCTTAAAATGAAATCTTCTATTAAAGATATTAAACTTTTTACTTTAATATAAGTTGTTAAATAATAGCTTTAAAATACTTCTTATCTAATTCGTTTTATTTAATTAAATTAAATAATTGATATCATTATTAATCAGTAGATGAGTACATGCAATTATATAATGTCTAATAATCACCCTAGCTAGAATCTGTTATCCGAGTGACAGAGAAATAAGGTATTATTTCAGTAATTATATATATTTGTTAAATTTTAGATGATTAATTTAAATATTGGCAGATATATAAAATATATCATACATTAAAATAAAATAATCAAGTATAAACTAATTATTTAACTATATATAACTTTAAGAGAATTTAATTAAATTTAATAATAAAATTAATTGATTTAGAGTAAAAAAAATAACTAAAGGTATCATTTAATAGAGTTTAACATCTCCGTTTACTGTACTGTTTTTCATTTATTTGTTTAATTATCAAATGCTCATTCATGTTCCAGCTCTTGATGTTACTGGGCTGTTATATTATGTTTAGGGTAACCTTTTTAGTTTTAAAAATATTTTCCAAAAATCAAAATAAGTAATTAAAGCTATTAAAAAAACATTTTTATCTTCAATACTTTCATATTTTTTCCAATAAATATCTTTTATTTTATTTCATAATTAGTGAAAATTATTGGTGAACAAGAAAAATCATATCTATTTACTAAAGAAAAATTATGAGATGATTCTAGACAACCACCTATTCATGCATCCCAATCACTTTTTATATGTAACACATATTTAAAAATATCACATTTTATAAGAAATAAATTATAATACTTGATTATGATTCATGTAAATATATTGGTCAAGAGTATGATAGAGAAAAATCAGCACCATATATTTTACGTTTTTATTGATGTTTTCCAATCATATAATCTTTCACATTTATTTCCCCCCCTCTTTTCTTTATATGTATACCTCTTCCCACTATATACTTGAGAGTCAACGGTTTTTTTTTTTTTTTTTTGAATCTAGGTTTATTATTTCTTATATACATACTTTGAGAGATAAAAGAAAGAAAGTAATAAAAATAATAAATGAGGTAATCGAAAAAAAAAAAAGAGAATAGGTATAAAGGTGGGTTTAAAAAATAGTTTACGTTGCTATATTTGGTCAAACTCACATAAACAATATATATAGTCTTGGGTTTACCAATAACGATTAGTAACTTATGTTATTATGCAATAAGGAATTAAGGTAAGTTTGGATCTTACCAAAGACTCGACGATTCCAGAAATAACAACGGATTTGTATCTACCAATCCAAGTATCAGCAAGAACGGCCACCACAATGGAGAGCATGTAATTAGCACCCATGTCATCGGTGACCATGTTAGCTGCATCTGCTAGTTCATAATGCATATATAATACCAGTGAAGTATGACACCAAGTTCACTGCTAGAGACAGAGTTGCTAAGTTCTCTATACCAAATGCCGCTGCATGCACCCATGCAAACCCAAATTAACACTTGCGTACTGCATCAATTAATGAACGAGTAGTGTATATGCACTGTGCACAATTAATTTATGAGTCTTGTGTCGACCAGTCTCCTTAGAATATTGGTTAAAAAATTTTAAAAAATATATTTATATAGTGTAAAAATTATAAAAGAATGTAAAAAAAATTATAAATAATATAATTTTATGTATTTCAATAAAAATATATTTTTTAATTTCTTTACCAATGTACTAAGTGTAACTGGTTATCCACTTGTCTTAATTAATTAATTGCTTTAAACATTAAAGACACAACAATATGTAATGAAACTTATATTGTTTTATATACACATGGTTAGTGGTCATTAAATTAAGGACTTGCCATCACATTAGGGTTTAATTAGTACTCCGAGGTAGTATAATTAATCCACACCAAACTTGCATTGTTTTATATACACATGGTAAGTGGTCATTAAATTAAGGACTTGCCATCACTTCAGGGTTTAATTAGTACTACGAGGTAGTATAATTAATCCACACCTTAATTAGTATATGTATATACATGCATTTTCATGTTAATTACTGTTTATGAACTCATATTATATATGTCAATCCTAGTTTACCAAGTACGAAACTTTCATCCCCCCATGTTTGTACGTGTTTCAAAGCTTTTCTTCCTTTCCAATCAACTTTTCCATGAACAACCAGCTCATCTGCTCTCTCCTCCCGCTGCATCTTCTCCACATTCCCGTCAACAACACGATTTTCCTGCGTGCAAATGAAGCAGTAAGTGGCATGCAAGAAACTTGAAAACAGTAAGGAACAAGCATGCAATAATATAAACAAATGAAGCAAAAATAATGAAATTCCATGACTCTGTAGAAAACTTCTTGTAATAGCCAATTCAAAAGAAATGGAAGTAGTCAAATACAACAAGGGAAGAGCATTCTCTTCCCTATATATACATACATCCATCCAATTAGGCAATTAATGCATGTGTAAAAGATAATTATGCACACACCAAATGCCTCATAATTAATTAATAAGGTCACTATCATTTATTGGCTTATGACCAGTTCTGCGGAATTAGAAGGAGAATGTAGTGCTTGGTTGATAAAATTGATTTACATGGAAATTCGCCGACTCTAGAACAGGAAGATTCGAAGGTAGTTTTCCATCAGCGTCAGCAAGAAGCATAATGACGAGTACAAAATGGCTATATCCTACCAAAATAGATTGGGGGATCTCAAATTATGATTATAACAAAGTGAAACTCAATTCTCAAGCACTAAAATTAGAAACAACTACCATAATCTAATCTACATACGTGCATTCTGCCTCAATATAAATTTGATGATATCTGAATTTGATTCTCACACGAATAAAAAAGAAAACATTAAATTCTTACCAAATCACATAATTTAGTGTCCTAATATATATATATATATATATATATATATATATATTTAACATTAACATTTATAATATTTTTAACTCAAGTTAATTGAGATTAGTGATCGATGAACCCAATAATAAATATGAGGAGGTTAAAAAAAAAGATAAACGAAAAGAATAATAAAAGAAGGGAGAGATGAAGATGAAAAATGACTAAAAAATGAATCATATGAACCGGATCACCATCTTTCCAGAGAAGATCAATCTATATCTCATTGTTTAACTATTTTTTCCATATAAGTTAAATTTAATCTTGTATAATTTATCATGTCTTTTATTTATTTTTAAAAAATAAAAATAAAGGACATAATAAATTAAATTTAAGGATATTTATAAAGATAAAAAAAACATATTTTATTAAAAAGATTCGTCACGTACTTGTTTTCAGTAGTGTAGTCCAATTTAAACTACATGATTATTTTAGAAAATAAAACAACTAATTTTCATTGCTAATGACAAAATCAACATAAAGTTGATATATATTCGTGTGTATACACATATACAAATCATACATATATATTAAAAAAAATTATCCGTTAATTTTCTTATAAAAAATTAAGATTAATTATTTTATTTTTAGTCATGGAAGAAGTTCCATAAAATATTAGGCATTTGAAATCTTCTTTGAAGGTTATGCATGTAACCAAAGCAACTCTCCAGCAAGAAAAAGACTAGGGGATCATCCAAGACAAGAGCTTCCCAACACTTAAGTGTTTCTATTTAATCAACGCCAGAGCACCCTTTGAATCGTTGGCAATCACTCACGGCTAAAAATAAAATATGGCATACTAAAACTTCTTATTTGGAGATTAATTGTTTATTAAAAATAAACAATTTGCTGAGAAAAATGGTCTAGTACGTAATTAATACTGACTGGGCAATAAATTAATTAACTTATAAACTCCAGTCTGTTATGAATGTCACAAAGAAAATAATTTTGTTCATACACTTTACATAAAATTTAAAGAGTACCAACAGATATTATAGACATCATGGCGTTCACATCACATCATACAATATATAAATTTGGATGATGGTGAAAATTATAATAATTTGCTTTATTGATTATCTTTTCGATTCAGGTAGGGTAGCAGAACAGAATCCCACTTGACACTTGGACCCATTGGATGATGTTTCAATCTATTACAAATTCAATTAGCAAGCTATAGCCGGCTAAATAATAGTATGACTGCGAAGATGAGTTGATTCAGTTCACTTTAAAATATTGTATCATCGATTCGTCATGTTCGTTTACTCACACAGGCAATGGATATAATTTGCTAGCTTACTATACCTGTAATTTTATTTTTAAGTGTAGTTTTCATTTATGTTATCAATGTAAAGTTAATAATCAACTTGATTTTATTTATAATTTATAAAAATAATTATTATAAACAGTAACAATTTTATCTTACATGTAGTAGTTTATAATTAAATGACAGTATATTTTTTTTTTATATTTTGTTCAATTATGGATGAAATATTTCTAATTTTTTTACACTCTATGATTTTTCATAAATTTATTAATGAAAAAAAATTAAGGAGAATATCAGTACTTTAATAATTAATAACATATTTTGTTATATTAAATAGGAATAAATTATAGGTATAAGACTTTTCCAAATTGGAGAAGAAATTATGGAAATGAATCATAATCATTTTAAACAAATCCTCATTATTGGTATATATAATATAATGCTAAAATTCAAAATAAATTTATTTGCATTAATTAAGATTATAATAACCCTAAAATTTAACTATATCTATAAAAGAACTTAGAATTTAAAATTTAAATAAAATAAAAACTAAAAATGAGTGATAGTATTTGAAAAGAATAAAAAATTATATAAAAAAAAGTAAAATAAGATGCTCAATAGTCTATAGAAAAGAAACCATACATACATGATTAGATGAAGAATGGAATAACTCTTAAAATCAGTCTTATAGTTTTATTTAAGAATGAAACCTTAAACTTATAAATGTTGTAACATAGGAATAGATAAAACTTCAACAATCCAATGGAATAGATGTAATTCAGTTAACAATATAAGTTGTGTTTGTGGGGAGGATCTATGTTTGATCCATATAGAATAATACAACCTTGGAGAGAATATATCTTCTAAAGTTCCTGGAAAAAAGTATTTTAAAATAAGTGTTAGTATTTTAATTTTAATATAATATTAATTATTTTTTACCGTTAAAATGTTATTATAGTTTTTCAATGTAATAAATATTAATAGTAAAGTTATTTTTGTAAAATTACTATTGTCTTTCATCTATTTATTAATTTTTATTGATATATGTAAATAATCTAAGATAACTCTTCTTTTAGGATTGACGGAGTATCTCTTATGAAAAAAATTGTTGATATTATACTCCCTCCATTATTAATTTATTATTATACACATATCTTTTATGGAGGGAGTAATTAAAAATATATATGCGTATAATTAATTATAAATGTAAGACTTATCATGTTTGTGGGATTAAATCCTGAATTTTTTATTGAAAATTTAAGAGAAATAAAACATAAATATTGTATTCATAATTTTTGTAATTTGCAAATACTAATTTTTTATTTTAAAACGAGGTTTATTTCGTTATGGCAACTTACTTATTAATCCTGTGATTTTTCAAATGCCACGAGTCATGATTAATTGGTGTTTTGAATTTCTCATACAATTTTTCCTTTTCTTTACTATTTTGATAGTTTTGTTTTACCGAATATTATTTTGAAAGTTAAAAAATGAGTTAAAGTTAATTTATTTTAATTAAGGTCCTTTTGAATAAACTTTTTTGTAAAATTTTATAGAAGAAAGAAATAAAATAAAATATTTTATCTGGTAAACTAAAATTAAATTATACTACATGTAAATTAAAAATATCTTTTTGAAAAAGTTAAAATCATGGGCCATAAAAAGGGGTTTAACTCGAACATATAAAATTGTGGTCCCGAGGTTCTTTGTGTTGGCCCAGTAGAAGAATGAAAATCATGGGCCTTTGCATATTCTACAGAGTATTGCCTATTGGCACTAGCGAAGTGGGGGCCTTTTAGCTGTATTTCCAACTCTTGAATGGAAACACAACAAACAAAAATGTGTTTCAATTATGTAAATCGGATAAAAAAAAAAAAAAAACACAACAAAAATATGATTGTCATGCACACTTACATAATAACATTGTGTTTTATTTTTTTACTTCCATTTACGTAATAGTAACACCCAATGATAAAATAAAAATATAAAAAAATACGATTTTATTGTATGGAATTGTATTTTCGTCATTTTTATTTTTTTCACCCTTTTGTTTGTAAACGAAATTACTATTTTAGAAGAATAACTAATGCAGGACTATAAACTTTTAGTTTTACTAGGATTTAATCGAAAACTAAAAGTCATAAAAATAAAAATTCTTCTCCTAAAAATAGCTGGCTCATAATTTCATACTTATAGAGAATAGAATTACTCTAAACCTCTATAATTTATTTCGTTAGAGTTTATATTAAATATTTTAAATTCTTTAAAAATAACAAAATGAAACAAATTATTTTTTCTATCTTAAGTCTAAAATTCCAAATACTAAGAGAACTTTATATTATTATTAAATTGTAATAGTATTTTTGTTTTATCAATGATGAAAACTTATTTATTTTCCATCGCATCTTTTATCATCTATTAGTATTTTCTCTCTTTATCCCTTCCTTTTCCTGTCATACATCAAAAAATAAACAAAAATCCCTCACACAAAAAAATACATAAAAAAACAAAGTATATATTCACCATTTTCCATACTAATTAAATAGCACCATTAATTTTTATTTTATTTTAAGACAACAAAAGCAATACCCAAAGATTTTCTCACAAGTCACATGCAGGTCACAGGTCACAGGTCACGACCATACATATGCCATAGTATGTGAGAGACTAGAGAGGACATACTGCCGAAGCATGTTATCAATAGTAATAACTACTCATAAATAAAACTTTATAGCTTCCTTAGATGAATTATAAAATGAATTGTCCCTTTTCCTTAACTACATTCCCTTCAGTTTTTTTTTAGTACATATTCCCCTTCTGGTTTGGTTTAACTAAAACTACTTGAGTTGAATTAATTAATGTAAGAAATTTTCATTACTAATATTTATGGCAATTCAATTACTACCATGCATGCATTTAACGAGAAACCTTTCAATTACCTAAACATGGAAGACCCCAACGGCTCTGTAACTGCGGTTCCCATGAAAAGCTCAATTCACGCTTGTTTTCAACTTTCAAGATACCAAACCAAACTGTCCTTTCCTTTCATTTTCCTCTAAGTTTTTTTTTTTTTAATCTATAAATATGCATTTAAGCTCTGGCATTTTACTCACTCACTCATCATAAGCATAAGCATACCAAACTATCCCTCTCTCACTCCCTCTCTATATTTTTTACCATTGTGATTGTGATTGAAAATGGCTGGAGGAAGGAGACCTATCACTAAGGCTATTGTTGCACCATCTGTTTCTCAATGTGAAACTGACCCATCTGCAGAACAGCCTCAGCCTCTTGCTATTGTTGCACCAATTGTGTCCTCTTACAATGAGAGGATACGTCCAGTTCTTGATGCTATGGAAAATCTCAGGCGCCTTAACATTACAAAGGAGGGAATTTAGCTTCCTTCCATTGTTGTTGTTGGTGATCAATCATCTGGCAAATCAAGTGTTCTTGAATCTCTTGCTGGTATCAGCTTGCCACGTGGCCAAGGCATTTGCACTAGGGTGCCCTTGGTCATGAGGCTCCAAAACCACCCTCTTCAAACCCCAGAGCTTATCTTGGAGTTCAATGGCAAAATCGTTTCCACTGATGAAGCAAATGTTTCTCATGCCATAAATGCTGCCACAGAAGAGCTTGCAGGCCATGGTAAAGGGATTTCCAACAACCCTTTGACTTTGCTGGTGAAGAAGAATGGTGTTCCTGATCTCACAATGGTTGATCTTCCTGGTATAACTCGGGTTCCGGTTCATGGTCAACCTGAGAACATTTATGACCAGATTAAAGACATGATCATGGAGTACATTAAGCCAGAAGAAAGTATTATCCTGAATGTTCTTTCGGCTAGTGTTGATCACTACTTGTGAGTCTATTAGAATGTCTCAGAGTGTTGACAAAACTGGCCTCAGGACACTGGCTGTGGTCACAAAGGCAGACAAGTCTCCTGAGGGCTTGTTAGAAAAAGTTACTGCCGATGATGTGAACATTGGTCTTGGTTATGTTTGTGTGAGAAACCGCATTGGTGATGAGTCTTATGAGGATGCTAGAGTGGAAGAACAGAAACTGTTTGAGTTCCATCCACTTCTTTCCAAAATAGACGAGTCTATCGTGGGTGTTCCAGTTCTAGCACAGAAACTGGTTCAGGTTCAGGCTATGAGCATATCTAAAACTTTGCCAGAAATAGTAAAAAAGATCAATGAGAAGCTAGCTAACAATTTGTCTGAGTTGGAAAAGTTGCCAACAAACTTGGCTTCAGTAGCCGATGCCATGACAGCTTTTATGCATATTATTGGATTGACAAAAGAATCTCTCAGAAAAATTCTTCTTAGAGGAGAATTTGATGAGTACCCCGAAGACAAAAACATGCATTGTACTGCCCGGTTGGTGGATATGCTTGATTCCTACTCAAATGATCTTTACACTTGTGCTGAAAGTGATACAAGCAAGAATTTTCTTATGCAAGAGATAAAGGTGCTGGAGGAGGCTAAGTGGATTGGTCTTCCAAATTTCTTGCCTCGCACTGCTTTTCTTTCTATATTGCAAGGGAAGGTGAATGGAATTGCCAACAAGCCTATAGGTTTTGTTGAAAATGTGTGGAACTACCTTGAAGATGTGCTGATTTCAGTTATCACGCGTCATTCTGAAAACTACTATCAGCTTTTGATGTCTACCAGGCGTGCAAGCCAGGTTCTTATTTCTAAGAAGAAGAAAAGTTCCACCAAGCATGTAATAGAGGCCATTGAAATGGAGATGCATACTGATTACACTTGTAATCCTGAGTTTGTGCAGGAATACAACAAGTTAATATCTCAGCAAGATGCTTTTCTGAATGAAGTTTTGAAAAATTCGAATAATCCATCGCATGTGAATCTTGAAGGTGTGGGCAAAATTGAAGTTGGTCATTTGAGGCAATACCCATCTGTGCTTACTCAAGCATTTGATTTGAAGGTGAGGATGATTTCGTACTGGAAGATAGTGCAGAAAAGATTGATTGACACCATTGCCTTACATCTTATGCTGAGTATTAACAATCTTGTTAACAAGGATTTGGAAAAGGAGATTGTTCATGATCTGTTATCCCCTAGTGGTGGTGGGATTGAGAGGTTATTGGAGGAGTCACCTTCAATTTCTGGGAAGCGTGAAAAGCTGCAGAGGAGTGTCAAAGTCCTAAGGGAGAGCAAGGAAACTGTTGCTAACATAATTGACCGAATTGGAACCTACAGTGATTATTGAAAGTGTTCATGAATGTTACCTATTCTCTATATTATCCCGTCCTACGTCCCAAGCTGATCATTATGGAATGCAACCATTAGTAGTTTAAGTTGTCTTTTTAGTTATATTTTCTTAAAGTATGTTTGGTTTCTTTGTATCAACTTATGATGGTTATTTTCATTTTTGCTTGTGTTGCGTCTCTTCCTGATCCTTTAATACCTGATTATACTCGAGTTTGCAGCACCTTTATAATGGATTAGAATCAAATTTGGAGTTAATGTGAGAATAAAATTTTTTAATAATCATTTTTTTTCCAAAGTAGAATATTCAAAATAAAGAGGTTTAAAATTTAGTGTTTTTTATACACATCAGTCTTAACTAAATCATTTTCAAAGAGGGGGAAGGTGGCTTAGTTTACAAATTAATCCGAACAAGCTCGAAGTTTTCTTTTCTCATAATTGTGATGGCTGGCAGCGTTGAAACTTGATTTCTTATTCCTTACAGACACTTCTTCACTACGTAGGTGTATTACTTCACCCACTATTACTTTTTACCCTAAAAATTGTCATACTGAGCATAGCACTGAACTTGAAATTCTCACTAACTCCCCAACCCAGTGAACCCACACACCACACACCTGATAAAAAGGAGAAACACAATTTGCCGTTCTTAAGTTGAGAAAGATATAACAAACGGGTTTTTAGTCTCCCAAAGATTATTAAGACGCGTATGTACATTCTTTCGCCAAGTTGTTATTTGCTATAACACCCAAGTTCAAGGGTGCGTATGTACATTCTTTCTCCAAATACTGTGTATATCCAGTGAAAAGGAGTTCATATGCACCTCTTAAATGAGAAATTATATGGTCCGAGATCATTTTAGTTCAAGCAATCTCCACATGACACGCCAATTTTGTTTTCATAAATTGAAAACTTGTGATTGTGTCATATATGAAGATTAACTGGGACTACACCGAACCATACAATAATTTCTCAAAATGAAATGCCCAGGTTAAAAAAAAGTACCCTTCAAGAGCAATTAGAAATTTACACGGATCTAGAAGTAAATATATTCTCTGAAAGACGGAGTGAAAAATGTTATATCCTAAAAATGGTGATCATTACAGTTGGTTATCCCAAAAGATTAAATCTCAGCTATGCTCTAAGGATATCTCATGTTGCAATATGGTCAGCAACAATGAAATCATGAACTAACACCAGGTCATTGCCAAATGTTTAGGGAGAGCTAAGTGTAAGGACTTCTGTTGTATTGTTTGTTCGGCTTGTACTCAAACTGATTTTCCCTTAGTTGATGAATGTCCCTCATGGCTTTAAACCTTAAATCTTCACTAAAATCACTTGGTTGTTGGATAGCATTTGGAATGCTGATTCTTTCTTCAAGCATGTTCACAACCTCAGACATTGTAGGCCTACGTGAAGGTGTTACAGCGGTGCATAGGAGAGCTACTTTCATCAAAGCTATTGCTTCGGTTGGGTTTACCTCTGTTCGCAACCTTTCATCAACCAGCTCTATTAAATTTTCTGCACGCTGCAGATGAAATGCCTGCAATGGGAATTTTGTTACCTTTCTTTAGAATGGTGAAAATATGGATATTTGCATTGGATAACTACCAAAACAAAAGGGATTCATAACGCCAAAAATGTATCAGGGATTGAAGCATAGTAGAATACCTTGTCTAAAAGGCAAACACAATTATCACTTGGTATAAAATTCTTATAGTTCTTCCCACTAACAAATTCCAAGACCTCAACCCCACAACTGTAAACATTAGCCTTGTAAGACAAGTAACCCCATAATGCATATTCTGGTGCCATATACCCTCTGTAAAACAAAATTAACAGATTAGTAGCTTTGGATACTAATCTGTTAGTTTTAGGGTTTAAATTCCCATCCAGTAACACCTTAGTAGCTCTGATATCTCGATGAACAATCTTGAGTCTTGATTCTTTGTGTAGAAATGCAAGAACTTTTGCTATGCCAATACAGATCCTAAGCCTTGTTGCCCAATCAAGTTTAAGTTGATCTTTTGAGCCTATAAAAGATGCAGAAAGAAGTTGTGGTTGAATTAATATGAATCACGGTTTCAAAATTCTATTGCCTAGCTGCTAAAGTGATAGAAATGGGAAAAAGGAAAAGTTTAACAGTATAAAAATCTAACCACGGTATTAATTTGTCTAGACAAAAGGGGAAGGAAAAACAACTAGCTATAGCACTCATTCATTCCTTATTTTGTATCCAGAAAAATGGAAAAGGGCGGGAAACAAACTTCTTCAGATTAATCAGATCTCCAAGTGATTTATCATAATTAAGTAATTAACACTTGGCACCTTATCTTACAAAACATATAATAAATGACAAGGCAAAAGACAAACATAATAGTTTGCACTCCTGGGTAGAAACTCACTGAATAAAGCACTAGCCAGGATATTATTTTCCATGTACTCATACACCAATATCAATTGATCCCCTTCGATGCAAAATCCATGAAGTTTCACAAGATTAGGGTGTTGCAAACAAGATATCTTGCCTATCTCATTCAAAAAATTATGGTTTCCCTGCCGCGACTTTGATGAGTGTTACTCGACTGCTACCAATTTACCATCAGATAATTGACCCTGCAATCCAACAGTTGTTTAGAATTTTAAATGCTAGGGAGGAACATCAATTTTTATGCTTGGAAGAAAAAAGGCCGTTCACTCTAATACCTTGTAGACAGGACCAAAACCATCTTCTCCAATCTTGTTATCAGGATTGAAATCCTCTGTGGCATCTCTAATTTGTTTTAACGTAAATGTCCCCGTTAAACAATCTTGTCTTTCAGTACCTGTTCAATATGTCAGCCGTAAAATAAGTGTTCCAGAGGAACATCCAGTTTCATTTTACGTAGTAAGTTAAACGTATCTGCATTGTTTAAGAGTATTTGAGGAAAGTACAAATGCTTGTTATGTGTCAAATGCTTGTTATGTGTCAATATACATAGAAATGCTTGTCACCATAAAAGGCAATAAGTGGATGCAAATAATTCATACGCATAAAACACCACCCACAGAAGAGATAAATCGTTATCTCCAATCCTCAAAGGCTATTGGATCCAAGAATGAATACTTTTCTAAATGCATATTCTTGGATGCCTTGGAGGCCATAGTAAAAAATCAAGGCAAGTTCTTTGCTTTTGACCTATTATCTTAACCTTCTTACCCACTTTGGTCATAGTTAATCCCTAATGAGGTCTATCATAATGGGTACTATATTAATTCAATCTTACCTGACCACGTCTTGTAGCACCTAGCTAACTTCACAGTTCCTAGACGCTAAGTCAAGTGATTGACTTTTTGGGAAGTTGAACTTGGAAATCTTTAAGAAGCAAATGAAGTAAACTAATTTCAGAATGGTAAGAACATGATAGTATATATTTACCTTTGATTTTCCTAATTATTCCTTCGAAGTAGCCCTTCCACCAAAAGATTCCAACTATGATAATGACAAGGAATAGAGCTGTAACTCCAAATCCAACTCCAACGATTATCTTATGCCTTACATTTTTTTGGTCTGTACAAGGTTTAGAATCTGGAAAAGAAAAAAAATTCATGAGATCTAATTATCTCATAAAAGAAAACGGTGCCAAAATATTTAAATTAGAACTACAACTTTCAAATGTTAAGAAGCTTAGTGTTAATGCAGAATAAAGGTAAAGAAACTCAGCTTAGCCATGCCATTATTCATAATTGACTTGCCCAATGGATAGGGAAGCATGTTTACTTTCCAAGTCCCATACAATAATACAATGTAACAAATTGTAGCGTGTAAGAAAAATTCTAGAGTTCCAACAATTTAAGATAGCACAACTCCATTTCGTTCCCTTTGAATATTATTCATGTAAAAAATATCCCATAAATTCTTCCATATTCCAAGGGCAGGACAGTTATGCTTATTTCTCATACCAGTGAAATGGAAAAATTAAACAAACAAGCTCATTATTCGTCTATATGAATAAAGGATGGTTGTGGAGAATAAGAGAGCTGTCCTACTGCAATTCCTTTTCATTATGCATATATAAACTCGTTTAAACAATAAAGATTACCATGTAAAATATAGCACCATCGTGAAGTTGAAGGTTACTATCTACAATTGTTGAAAATAAAGGGCCCAAGAAATCATTAACAAATTTTACAAAGCTCCGTGTTTGCAACATCTAAATGACTCTGAAAGTTAGCACAAGCTAATGAGACTAGATAATGAGTTGATACAATTGCTAATGTTGCAGGTAAAGGGGTCATTTTATTGAACATTTGAGCATACAAATATAAAACAGTAATTAGTCCCAGATAAGTTGAGAACACAAACCAGTATAGAAGAGTGGCTGTGGTTGGACTACCTCCACCTAAGTTTGGCTCAAACTCAAAGTACTCAGCCCATGCTAATCATTGTTAGTGAGGAGCTAAGAATTTTCAAATTGGAATTTTTTTACAAGTACTAATAGAGTTATACAAGAAAAACTAAGGAAAGATGTCCTGTCATAACTAACCTAGTAGCCTGTTTTTATATTACATACACTAAAATATCCCTTAGGGGAACTGAAATATGTAAAATGACCTGCAGTTGAGATGCTATCTTATAATCCAATATCTAACAAAAAGTCATCCCACATTAAAATTAAAATACACAAGCTGAATCATCATACAACTCACCAGAAACAATGGAACAAGCCACAAGTACCCTCTTCCTCCAAAACATTTCTAATCTCTCATTCTCAAATATTTTCTTCACTTCTAAAATTTCATTCCAACAGATAAAGGTGGTTGTGGTTCTCTTTGCCACGCTTGCGTTTGCGGCCATTTTCAGCATTCCCGGTGGAGACTATGATAGTGGGGTGGCAGTGATGGTAGGCACAGTACCCTTAGATATCTTCTTCATCTTCAACGCTGTTGCGCATTTCTCTTCGCTGGCTGTTGTGGTGGTTCAAATCACACTTGTGAGAGGGAGAACAAAGTCTGAGATGAGGGTAGTGAAGGTGATCAATAAGATGATGTGGTTGGCGTCTATATGCACCACCGTTGCATTCACATCAGCGTCTCATATAGTTGTTGGTAGGCATCACGAGTGGGCTGCAATGTTTGTTACTGTTGTTGGGGGAGTTATAATGCTTGGTGTTCTTGGTACTATGCGTACTATGTGCTCAAGAGTAAACGTTATCAAAGAGCTAGGAGAAAAGAGAAGAACTTGTTCACGAGTGGATCAAACTCCGGGTGAGAAACTGATTTAGAAGTAAGCCCAATTTATGCTATTTGATGATGCATGTGATGTCGATCGAGCTTTAAAGAGTTTGATGCTTCTATGCTAATTGCTTTTGGAGATTGAAAAACATATATTGAGAAGGTGAAACACTTTGATCACAAAGCAAGTGTCTATGTATTTGCAAGACTAGCGTTTCAAGGGGAGTAATCAACAAAGCATCCAAATTGGTTGGTTGGTAAGTATTAATCATTAGTTTGATGAAATTAATAGCATGAATTATTATCTTTATCGCACGCATTTTGATCGTTAGCATTTAAAAGATTTTCTTATTTATGACTTGGCACGTAATTGTATCTTGGTGACTTGATAACTTGTTAGTCATGGATTCGAATCCGGAAAAAACTTATTTGCATATGTAAGGGTAAGGTTGCGTACAATTTCACTCTCCTTTACCTACGCATAACGTTCCGACAATGGGGTAAGTAGTTTTTTTTTTTTTTTATGACTTGGCAATACTTGAATAACCAAGCACCCACTGTTTTCTCTTAACATACAGTCCTATTTATGTATTCATTCTGGGACTCGTTATTTTGCAACTTGAATTACATCAAAACTGTATGCTGTTTTAGTTGAAAATAGTTTGATGGGTGAATTTCTGGTTAATGGCTTACAGTTAACAGCATTGAGCTTGTTTCATCTGTAAAATCCTCAAATAATTATATAAATATTCATGATCTAAATTATAATAATAAAATATAATTTTTAAGGACAAATTTTAGCATCCAAAAACTGAGTCTTTAACCACGTGAAAGTTTCAGCTAAGTCCAAAATCACTAGAAAAATCCTCTTGGATATCCATATTGTAACATTCACAAAAATATATTTTTGTTTCTGATTGATAGGCTTTAAAAAAGAATAAAGGAAAATTTTTAAACTGAAATAAAGCCTCCAGCCACGTAGCAATTTTTTTTCCTAATCTATCCAAATATTTGTGCACATTTTTCTTATGACCTTTCCAGATGGCATTAGGCAAAATAAATAAGCAGGAACAAGCTTCAGTAGTTTTCCACGTTGCATCTACCATTTATGAAGAGAATATTAGTAATGATGATTTACATAAGAAAATCTAGATATTTTCTAGTAACTAAGTTTCTTTCCAACCAAATCCCTTTTCATCCTAACTAAATCAAGCACTATAAATAGCCTGGAAGATTCAAACTCTCTGCACCGAAAATCTACATACAAACACTTTCAGCTTTCACTCTCTTCCTAAATTTTCTCAAACACTTTCTTTTACGTAAAATCCTTTTCTCTTAAAATAATCCTGGCAGTTCTCTAAGCAATCTATTACAATTTTCACAGGTAGGCTAGGCTTTAATCTCTAATTTAGGAATTTAATAATTTTAATTCTTGTACCCGGACACCATGTACCCGGACACCTTGTACCCGGACACCATGTACCCGGACACCATGTACCCGGACACCATGTACCCGAACATCTTGTACCCGGACACCTTGTACCCGGAACCCTGACACCATGTACCCAGACACCATGTACCCAGACACCTTATACCTGGACACCATGTACCCGGAACCCTGACACCTTATACCCGGACACCATGTACCCGGAACCCTGACACCATGTACCCGAACACCATGTACCCGGAACCCTGACACCATGTACCCGGAACCCTGACACCATGTACCCGGACACCATGTACCCGGAACCCGCACACCATATACTCAGAACCCGGACACCTTGTACCCGGAACTCGGACACCTTGTATCCGGAACCCGGACACCCTGTACCGGGAACCTGAACACCTTGTACCCGGAACCCGGACACCTTGTACCCAGAACCCGGACACCTTGTACCCGGAACCCGGACACCCTGTACCCGGAACCCGGACACCTTGTACCCGGAACTCGGACACCATATATCCGGAACCCGGACATCCTGAACACGGATACCATAAACTCAGAATCCGGACATAGTTTGTAAAAATTTCAAATAAATTCTAGTTGGTATGCTTTTACTGAAGGTTAACTACCATACTTTATGGAAGGAAAATAATACATTTCTTATATTATGAATTATTGAGATTGATCTGGTTTTCAAAGATTAGACCTATGATTTTATGAGATTGACCCGAGTTGTGAACACCGGGCCTATGTTATGATTTTAAGAATGACCCGAGTGTGACAACCGGGCCTATGCTACTTCAAGAGATCAGGTGCTAATACATGGAAATTCATGCATGTTTGCGTAAGACGATCGCAGCGTCTACATCCAGTACGAGATGTAGCTACATACAGTACGATATGTAGATACCATGTGCACCTGTGGCCATTGCATTCATTTCCATGCATTCATACATTCATGCATTCATTCAGATATATTGAGTTATTTACTAATCTGCTAAAGTGTATGTTGAATCAAATTTGCTTTATTTACTAACCTTCTAACGTGTTTGGTGGTTTAGATTTGCCTACTGAGAAATTTATTTCTCACTAGATTTATTTTATGTTTTTAGATGGAAATGATGGTCAGATTTCTTAAGGCTGGAGTAGTATCGATATATTGAAGAAGCATTGTACTAGGCTGGATTTTGGAAAAGAGATTTGTACTTGTATGTTTATATCAGAGACATGGACTAATGTATCAGTCCTTCATATTTTGTAAATTTTATAACGAAGAATTTATGTACTAATACACGTTTCTTGTAAAATTTTAGTTTTCCTTGTTCTTATCTCAATTTATATTTTCCCTCAAAAGGATAAAATAATAAAATTTAAAATAAGCAAATAATTAATTAATTAAATAAAATTAGTTAGGATGTTACAGTTTGGTATCAGAGCAGTTCATCTTGTTAGGTCCTGAGGGAAATGGACTGACTATGTTTTTCTGTGTGCTTTGATTGTCTGTTTGATTCTAATTGTTTGTGTGTTAATATTTGTGATTATTGAATTCTAACGCACTTTACTCTATATTGAGCCTGATCACCTCAATATTTTTGTGAAGTGAATAGGAATTCATGGCTTCGCGAAGTCCAAGTGAAACAACACCAACTAGTGGCAATGAAGAAGAAACAAATATTCTTCATGCTATGCTAGCAGTTATGCAAGAGCAGGCAACCACAGCAAGTCAACAAGCAGCCGCAGCTACCCAAATGATGATGCAATTAAGCCAAAATAACAACAATCATAATAGTTCTAGTCAAATAAACCATGGGAGGCAGGAGACTGATACAGAATATCATAAGTTTGTTGAATTTAGAAAATCTAACCCCCCAGTTTTTAAGGGAGCCTTTAATCCATATGTGGCTGAAGAATAGATTAAAGAAATAGAAAAAATATTTACTGTGTTAGATTGTTTTGACCAACAAAAAGTAACCTATGCTACGTACATGTTACAATCTAATGCCGAGTATTGGTGGAATAGCCACAAGCAAATTCTAATAAGTAATGAAATAGAAATTACCTGGGAGGTATTTAAAACAACATTCTTTGATAAGTACTTTCCTGTGTCAGTGAGGAATTCTAAGGAACTTGAATTTCTTAGGCTTGAACAGGGAAGAAGTAGTGTGACTGAATATATTGCTAAGTTTGAAGAGTTAATTAAATTCTCAACTATCTATCAACAGAACCCTGATGAGCACTGGAAATGTATAAAGTTTGAAGGCGGATTAAGAGAAGACCTGTTAGAGGTAGTTGGACCCCTAGAAATTAGGGAGTTTGGTACCTTAATAAATAAGTGTAGAATAATAGAAGAGTATAAAAGGAGGTCTGTTGAGAAAAGAGAATTAAGTAATAATTTTAGGAAGAAATTGGGACCCCAGTCATTTAAATTTAAGAATAAGTTTCAGCAGCAGAAATTTCAGACAGGGCAAAGTTCAAGCAGGGAGTGTGAAAAATGTCACAAGAACCATGGAAACAGGTCATGCCCTATAGCTCAGATTACTTGTTCCCGATGTGGAAAGATAGGACATTTGGCAAAGGATTGTCGCAATCGCAACAATGTTCAATGTTTTAGATGTGGAAAGATGGGACATTATGCTAATAATTATAGAGCTGAAAATTCCCAAGGCACCACACGTCCTCAGCATACTGGAAAGGTTTTTACAATGAATGCAGCGGAGGCTTCTCAATCTGAAAATCTCATCGAAGGTAAGTGCATAATTAAAGACAAAATTTTAACTGTATTATATGATTCAGGTGCTACTCACTCTTTTATTTCTTATGACACTGCTGTACAATTATAATTACCCTTGTCTCAATTACCTTATGATCTCTTAGTTTCTACCCCTACAACTAAACCTATTACTACTAGTCAAATTTGTTTTAATTGTGATTTTCAAATTGATCATAAATCTTTTTCTGTAAATTTGATTTGTCTTCCTTTGACTGGGTTTAGTGTGATTTTGGGTATGGATTGGCTTGCAGCTAACCATGTGTTGTTAGACTGTTCGAATAAAACCATTGTTTTACCTTCAGAAATCTCAGAAAACAGTCAAACCCAGTGTCTGTATGTGAACTCCATTATCTCCTGTTCTAGTAACAATGAAATTCAAGGGTATGTTCTTTTATCAGCTAATGTAACTGAGTCAACTGATGAACTCTCTAAAATACCTGTGGTAAGAGAATACCCAGATGTGTTTCCGGATGAAATACCAGGAATACCTCCAGAAAGGGAAATAGAATTCTCTATTGACTTAATTCCTGGATCTGGACCAATATCCATGGCACCTTATAGGATGTCCCCTTTAGAATTGGAAGAATTGAAAAAGCAATTAGAGGAATTATTGGAAAAGAAATTCATCAGACCCAGTGTTTCACCCTGGGGAGCTCCAGTTTTGTTAGTGAAAAAGAAAGATG
>PYAF01005672.1:1636908-1657937 GCA_007407185.1 Glycine tomentella
TTTAGAATTAGCAGCAGTAGTTTTTGCCCTAAAAATCTGGAGACATTATTTGTATGGAGTAAGATTTGAAGTCTTTTCAGATCATAAGAGTCTCAAGTACCTTTTTGACCAAAAAGAGTTGAATATGAGGCAGAGAAGATGGGTTGAATTTCTTAAGGATTATGATTTTGAGTTAAAATACCATCCAGGAAAGGCAAATGTAGTAGCTGATGCATTAAGTAGGAAATCTCTGCATGTATCTAGAATGATGATCAAGGAAATGGAATTGATAGAAAATTTTAAAAATCTTAATTTAGGATTTTCTGTTAATTCTAAAAGTATCATTTTGAGTCAAATACAAATTACTAGTGATTTCAAAGAACACATTAGGCTAGAACAGCAGAGAGATTTAGATTTTCAACAAATTTTAACACAAGTCCAAGAAGGAAAATTGCAAGATTTTGA
The DNA here is from genome assembly GCA_007407185.1 of Glycine tomentella. Taxonomy (NCBI): domain Eukaryota; kingdom Viridiplantae; phylum Streptophyta; class Magnoliopsida; order Fabales; family Fabaceae; genus Glycine; species Glycine tomentella. Next base: position 1,637,353 of record PYAF01005672.1, read on the forward strand.
GGTAAATAATGATGGATTGTGGACTTATCAAAAGAGGATATGTGTACCCAAAGTGATGGATTAAGAGAGAAAATTTTGAGTGAAGCTCACAAAAGTAATTTTACAATACATCCTGGAGTTACTAAGATGAGCCAAGATTTAAGAAGAATGTTTTGGTGGCCTAGCATGAAAAAGGATATAGCAAAATTTGTAGAAAGATGCCTAGTATGTCAAAAAGTAAAAATAGAACATCAAAAACCTTTTGGCACCTTACAACCTTTAGAAATTCCTCAATGGAAATGGAAAAGTATATAGATGGATTTTGTGGTAGGATTACCTAGAACTGTTTCCGGACATGACTCAATCTGGGTCATTGTAGATAGACTCACTAAGTCAACTCATTTTATACCCATTAGGATTTCTTATTCATTGGAAAGATTAGCTCACTTGTACATACAAGAAATAGTTAGATTACATGGTGTACCTTCCACCCTGATTTCTGATAGAGACCCCCGCTTTACTTCTCGATTTTGGGAAGCATTACAAAAAGCATTTGGGACCAAGCTATGCTTAAGTACTGCTTATCATCCCCAAACAGATGGACAAACTGAAAGAACAATACAAACCTTAGAAGACATGTTAAGAGCTTGTGCGATAGACCAACAAGGTTCTTGGGAGAAATATTTGCCATTAGTAGAGTTTGTTTATAATAATAGTTATCATACTAGTATAGGAATGGCTCCATTTGAAGCTCTGTATGGTAGGAAATGCCAATCTCCTTTATGTTGGTATGAATCCGGGGAAGTAAGTCTTTTGGGTCCAGACTTGGTAACTCAAACCACGAAGCAAATCAAGAAGATTAGAGAAAAATTAGTGACAGCTCAGAATAGGCAAAAACATTATGCTGATAAAAGAAGAAAACCTTTAGAATTTCAAGAAGGAGAACATGTTTTTCTCAAAGTTACTCCAGTTACCGGAATAGGACGAGCAATGAAGGTCAAAAAGTTGAGTCCTCGTTTTATTGGTCCTTTCCAAATTCTGAAAAGAATAGGTACAGTAGCCTACCAAATAGCCTTACCACCAAATCTTTCCAACCTTCACAATGTTTTTCATGTCTCACAACTTCGTAAATATATTTCCGACCCAAGTCATGTTCTAGAATCTGAATCAATACAGTTAAAAGAAAATTTAACTATGAGCTTACCCCCGACAAGAATTTTGGATAGAAAAATAAAACAACTAAGAAATAAGTCTGTATCATTGGTAAAAGTAGCATGGGGACAAGGACGTTTGGAAGAACCTACCTGGGAGTTAGAGTCAGAGATGAGGAAGAAGTATCCGGATTTATTTACAGGTATTTACTAAATTTTGAGGGCAAATTTTTTTTTAGGAGGGATGAAATGTAAAATCCTCAAATAATTATATAAATATTCATGATCTAAATTATAATAATAAAATATAATTTTTAAGGACAAATTTTAGCATCCAAAAATTGAGTCTTTGACCACGTGAAAATTTCAGCTAAGTCCAAAATCACTAGAAAAATCCTCTTGGATATCCATATTGTAACATTCACAAAAATATATTTTTGTTTCTGATTGATAGGCTTTAAAAAAGAATAAAGGAAAATTTTTAAACTGAAATAAAGCCTCCAGCCACGTAGCAATTTTTTTTCCTAATCTATCCAAATATTTGTGCACATTTTTCTTATGACCTTTCCAGATGGCATTAGGCAAAATAAATAAGCAGGAACAAGCTTTAGTAGTTTTCCACGTTGCATCTACCATTTATGAAGAGAATATTAGTAATGATGACTTACATAAGAAAATCTAGATATTTTCTAGTAACTAAGTTTCTTTCCAACCAAATCCCTTTTAATCCTAACTAAATCAAGCACTATAAATAGTCTGGAAGATTCAAACTCTCTGCACCGAAAATCTACATACAAACACTTTCAGCTTTCACTCTCTTCCTAAACTTTCTCAAACACTTTCTTTTACGTAAAATCCTTTTCTCTTAAAATAATCCTGGCAGTTCTCTAAGCAATCCATTACAATTTTCACAGGTAGGCTAGGCTTTAATCTCTAATTTAGGAATTTAATAATTTTAATTCTTGTACCCGGACACCTTGTACCCGGAACCCTGACACCATGTACCCAGAACCCGGACACCATGTACCCGGACACCTTGTACCCGGACACCATGTACCCGAACACCTTGTACCCGGACACCATGTACCCGGACACCATGTACTCGGAACCCTGTACCCGGACATCTTGTACCCGGACACCTTGTACCTGGAACCCTGACACCATATACCCGGACACCATGTACCCGGACACCTTATACCCGGACACCATGTACCCGAAATCCTGACACCTTATACCCGGACACTATGTACCCGGACACCATGTACCCGGAACCCTGACGCCATGTACCCGGACATCTTGTACCCAGACACCATGTACCCGGAACCCTGACACCATGTACCCGGACACCTTGTACCCGGGCACCATGTACCTGGACATCTTGTACCCGGACACCATGTACACGGAACCCGGACACCATGTACCCAGAACCCGGACACCATATACTCAGAACCCGGACACCTTGTACCCGGAACTCGGACACCTTGTACTCGGAACCCGGACACCCTGTACCCGGAACCCGGACACCCTGTACCCGGAACCCGGACACCTTGTACCCGAAACCCGGACACCTTGTACCCAGAACCCGGACACCTTTTACCCGGAACCTGGACACCTTGTACCCGGAACCTAGACACCTTGTACCCGGAACCCGGACACCTTGTACCCGAAACCCGGACACCATATATCCGGAACCCGGACATCCTGAACACGGATACCATAAACTCAGAATCCGGACATAGTTTGTAAAAATTTCAAATAAATTCTAGTTGGTATGCTTTTACTGAAGGTTAACTAACATACTTTATGGAAGGAAAATAATACATTTCTTATATTATGAATTATTGAGATTGATCTGGTTTTCAAAGATCGGACCTATGATTTTATGAGATTGACCCGAGTTGTGAACACCGGGCCTATGTTATGATTTTAAGAATGACCCGAGTGTGACAACCGGGCCTATGCTACTTCAAGAGATCAGGTGCTAATACATGGAAATTCATGCATGTTTGCGTAAGACGATCGCAGCGTCTACATTCAGTACGAGATGTAGCTACATACAGTACGATATGTAGATATCATGTGCACCTGTGGCCATTGCATTCATTTCCATGCATTCATACATTCATGCATTCATTCAGATATATTGAGTTATTTACTAATCTGCTAAAGTGTATGTTGAATCAAATTTGCTTTATTTACTAACCTTCTAACATGTTTGGTGGTTTAGATTTGCCTATTGAGAAATTTATTTCTCACTAGATTTATTTTATGTTTTTAGATGGAAATGATGGTCAGATTTCTTAAGGCTGGAGTAGTATCGATATATTGAAGAAGCATTGTACTAGGCTGGATTTTGGAAAAGAGATTTGTACTTGTATGTTTATATCAGAGACATGGACTAATGTATCAATCTTCATATTTTGTAAATTTTATAACGAAGAATTTTTGTACTAATACACGTTTCTTGTAAAATTTTAGTTTTTCTTGTTCTTATCTCAATTTATATTTTCCCTCAAAAGAATAAAATAATAAAATTTGAAATAAGCAAATAATTAATTAATTAAATAAAATTAGTTAGGGTGTTACATCATCCATATGGTTAATAATATTATTAATTAATAGTCATGAATGAATTGCAAATGATTATATTACCCGTCTTGAGATGTGTGTGTATATATATATATATATATATATATATATATATATATATATATATATATATTTCGATCTGCATGGCTTTAGTGTTCACCTTTTGTTATTTTCGATGAGATGGGGAACAGATTACTTTTATCTCTTATATATATTTCAATATTCCTCCAAAGGACAACAGTAATTTATAATTAATAAAAGTGAATTTGTACATGTGATGTCTTTAATAGGATTATATTGCTGGGGAGTAAACAAAATGATTGAATGATATCTATAGATGAAACCAATTAAGAATTAATTAACCATCCTAGGCATCGTTTATTTTGCAGGAATGAGGCTTTACGAGGGAGGCTAGCTTGGTTAATTTAGGCTGAAATTCCTACATCGAAGGAATGCTGAATTCGAAAGTGAAATGATACATTGTGTTAATTAGCTAGGGAATTAACACTTGGTATGCTTATCCTTTGTAATTGATAAGTAGGTGTTAGCGGTAACCTGGTTTACAACTACGTACCTTCTTGTCATAATACTTCGAGGGCTACATGTACGATGAAATTGGGGCAGAAAAATTGAAATTAAAAGTCATTAGTTATCATCAGCTTTTATTTAGTAGGAAAATGTTTCTCAAAACTCCTTAAATGAAATCAGAAAGGAATATATATATATATATATATATATATATATATATATTATATCACATAATGTTGGAGAAATATTCCGATCCTCCTATATTGATATATATAATAATATATCTCCAAACTCTGGACCATTAAATTGACTCTAGTTGATTAGGCTCATATTCCAACAGGAATTATCAATATTTAGAGGGGAAAAAACAACTCAGATTTTGGAATTACTTGTAAAAAATGTATAAAAAAAAAATTGTACGTTTCAGAAATCTATACTATACTTGTTATCTATTACATGCAACTTTATTTAGTTCAATTCTGAATTTGTTAAATAGGACTCTTTAGTATTATAGCACCATATATCCATATTTTTAACGTGTAATAATATTATATGAACTCTCATGTTATTAATTTGACAAACTTTTGTAATGAAAAATAATAAATAGAAAGATAATGTGAACAAATAAATATGAAACTCAAATATTTTTTATATTAATCACATTTTCATATTTATAAAATTTCTCTCCCCTGCTTTAATCTTTATGATAAGTGGACACGCGAAAATGATATCATTTGTATCATTTTTTCAAATTATAATATGGTATCAAAGTTCACTTTATTGTTATTGCAAAATATGATGAGGACAATGGATGTCATATGTTAGCTGAAGTTCCCTTTATATATAGAGGTGAAACATATACTAATAATGGTTGGAGGAAACAACCAATGTGAAGGATCGGAGGAGAACAACAATGAACATGAAAGTTCTTTTAAGGAGAATCCACGAGGAGTTATTGAATGATGCTTCATTAATTATGCAAGAATAATGCAAAGGATTCTGTGCAGAGATGCAGACAGTGGCTATAAAGAAAAAGAAATTGCAAAGAGCTTAGAGGCTAAAAGTGCACCAGGCTTGATCATTTTTAGGAGCATTAATTAAACTAAGATTTAAAGATTGAATAATAATATGGGAAAGACAAAAAAAAAAAATATTTGTAGGGGCATAAGATTTAGGATAATCAAAATGTAAATCATGTGCATGAGAACATAAATTTCTATAAACATAACCATGGTGTGATCAATGTTTCCAGCATGCAACATCCCCAAATTCGAATATAAAAAGTATTTTAAATCATTTTTTCATGTGAAACTTTACTCTTTAATGCAAAAAACTTTTTTTAGGAGAATGCAAAAAATCTTATTCACCATACATCTCATAATACTTGAATGTCTTAATATTATTCTAAAGACCAAAATATGATAACAATCTATGAAAATTAACACTAAAAATTTGCGTCTATCATAATAACACTACAAAATCTAAAACAATGAATCATCATAAAAGGAGAGAAAAATATTCAAGCTAAATGTTCATTCTTCACCTAACAAAAAAAAGAAATATAAAGTGTTATCATTTAAAGAATGACAAAAAATATCCTAAAAAAAATTACAAAAAATGCTAATGGTGATGAAAATAACATATCTTATTGGTTTTTATTTTCAAAGTGATGAATGAATATATGCTTCTTTCTTTTAAGAAAATTTAATGTTGTAAATTAACTTTTGTGACGAAAAACCATGTAATTATTTTATACCACAAACTTGTGTGTATTGTTTTGGAATATAATTTTTTTTCTTCGAAAATATACTTTCCTTTTTGAGAAAGCAAAAAATTCTCAATTTTGTGGCTTCAAAATGAACCAGCCTCGGAAGTTCAACATCCAATCACGTCATCTTCAATGGACTCATCGTTTTCAGGCCCAAACGACCAAAACGACGACGTTTTCCTCGACGCGCTTCCTCACTGCCCCTTCCACCATTGCTCCGGCGCCGCCGATAAATCGCTGGAATCTTCCGCCTCTTCTTCAATTCTCTCCGACCCCAACCCACCCTCCCCACCTCCGGCGATCACAATCCGCCGCCGTTCAACCCTCCGTAACTCACCGGTTAGGGAGACCACGAATACCGGTTCCAACGACTATTCGACCACCGGAAACGTCACGAACCATCGGAGCGATCCAAATCTCGGAACTTCAAACGGAAACGAGAATTTCCCCGAGAAATGCGATTCAAATCGAGAGAAAGTTATTCCCATTCCATCTCCAAGCGTTGCCACCGAAGAGGGGAACGAGGAATCGACGTTAACCACCGCCGAGAACGAAGACGGCGTCACCGATTCCGTTGACTCGGCGGTGGAATTCAGTAACTCCCCTTTGAATTTGCTCGATTATGTAACGGGGTTGGTGATTAGGTCAATTGTGTTTCAAATCAATATTTTCGTTGTCTTAATGAAATTCCCAGTGTGGTTTATGTTACACGCTTTTTTGTTTTTCGTGGACCCTTTTGGAACAATTAGAAAGGGGAAAGGTCTTTTGGTGGTGATTTTGGGTAAAGTTTGGTGTTTTGTTTTTGGGTGCATTGGTTCTTCAGCTCAAGGGTGGTTCAAAGAGCACAAATCTTTGTGGAATGTTGCATTTAGGTGTGGGTGGGGATTCTTGTGGTCAATGTATATTTGTTGCATTTTGTTTGGTCTTTTGGTTTCTTCACTTGTGGTGAGTGGGTTTTTGGTGAGGTGTTTGGTGGAGGAGCCGTTTCAGATGAGGCAGGTTTTGAACTTTGATTACACCAAGCAGAGTCCTGTTGCATTTGTGCCTGTGATGTCTTGTGATGGTGTTGGGGGTGCGCATGATTCTGAGAAGGGCATTGCTGTTAGAGAGTGGATGGGTAGAAGGGTTATACCTGCTAACCAAAAGGTACACGTCACTGTTTCATTGGTTGTGCCGGAGTCAGAATACAACACAAATCTTGGCATCTTTCAGGTACTTAAGACTTATCTCAGTCATTTTAATCCAGAAAATGACATGAACTGCTTGCATGATGTTTTACTAGTTCTAATATTAATGTGTAAATATGTAATGTTACTATGTTAGCATAAGGACCTTTGATGGTGGATGGGCTATTTGTGGTCACTACTCACTAGCGTACGACTTTAAAGGGTTTGAGTGGCAAGTTGGTGCTAGTTTTAACTCTCAATATCTTTATATTTGCTTTATTTGAGTATTGTTGGAGTTTGGTTAGAAGAAATGATGAAAACATGATTCTAGAATATCATGAATTAGGGGTTCAATAGCTTTTACTGTGGCCGTGCAATTGTAGCTCAAGCAGTTATTGGAACGATTTGTCAGCCATTAAACTCATTTGGAAGGAATTGAACTGGCTAAGAGAGTTTAATTCCTGGTTCCTTTATCTAATTGTTAAATTTTAATGGATGACAACAGGGTAGAGTTATCAGCACAACCCTCTTATGCAATATACGCCAAGTGTCACGACTAAGACACTTAGCTGGCCTTTACATAAAAGCTAAAACTTTTAACTAGAATGGTTCTTTTATTTGTCTATGTACTATGTTTCCTATCATTGTGGTGTGAGTGCTTTAAGAGGATAGTTAGATTTATTAGGCAAAGAAGGAGATCAATTATACTTCTTTTGTTAAAATTTCCATGATTATGTTTCCTCTCATGATTTGCACTCTGTTAAAATTGCCATTTTCTTGTACTTGTATCATTCTGCTTAAAGAATCTGAACTATTAGTATGATGATAATTAAAGTTCATAGTTTCCTGTTGCTTTGTTTTGAGCTCTATAGATCAGGGTAGACTTCTTGTCTTCTGATGGCAAAACAATTTGGAGTTCAAATCAACCTTGCATGTTAAAATTCACAAGTGAGCCTATCCGCCTAATCACGACATTCCTCAAGATTGTACCACTTGTCACTGGCTATATATCAGAAACCCAGACACTGAATGTCAAGATGAGAGGTTTTGTTGAAGGGGATGTACCTACTTCATGCTTAAAAGTAACACTTGAGCAGCGAGCAGAATATTCACCTGGTGCCGGCATTCCTCAAATTTATGATTCATCAGTGGTTATTGAATCAGAACTTCCCTTATTCAAGAGGATTATATGGCATTGGAAGATTTGCATATTTGTATGGATCACAATGATGGCTTTCATAATGGAGTCACTACTCGTTCTAGTGTGTTGTTTGCCTATAATTATTCCAAGAACCAGGCAAAGCAGTGGTGCTGCTCGTGTTACCGGTACCCAAAATAATCTTCAGGCCCCAAATTAAGGAGACTAGTTTCTTTCCCAAGGCATCGTGACAATAATGGGAGATTTTTTTCCGTCTAATAATATAACCTAGCACTTTCTGACATGTATATCTTGTTTAGTGAGGCATCCTAACTTCAATTCTTTTTTCCTTCCCAGTTCCCAATATTATTTATTAAATTTCCTTTCCAAATTAGTATGTACATTTCTAATTGTAATGTAAATTGGCCAAATCTATGTCCATATCATTAATTTACTTGTCTTTGTTATTATCTTTTTTTACTTGTCAACGATCCTTAATTTTATTTCAAAAGAAAATCAGACAATGTGTTTAACCAAAACTGAAATTAATAGTTTATTTATTCATGTTCATAGAATGATTTTCTAAAATTTTATTATATAATTTAAAATTTTTAAATTCAACATTTTTATAATGGATATTATTAGATCAAGAAAAATGATGATTTTCGTTTATTTTTATTTATTGATTAATTATTATTATTATTATTATTATTATTATTATTATTATTATTATACTCGTTTCTTTTTCTGTTTTTATTTTTGTTTTAAATTTTCTTATAATTTACATTTTTATTTTTCATTGTCCGAATGAAATTGGGTGTTTATAGTTATATTTTATTATAGGTATTAAAAACTAAATAAATATATTTTATAATAGAATTTTTGTAATATATGTTAATATAGTATATATTTTTTCTCTATTATATTATTACCTTTGTTCCTATAGAAACAAGTTACATTTTGTAAAATACATTATAATTTATTTCCTATATAAAAAGAAACGAATATAATATTAAACTTGAAAATAAGTATTATTATAATATTTAATTTTATTAATGTAGTATTTATATAGGTATACATAAATAAGCATATGTTTTCTTATACATATTAAACACGTATAAAAAATTATATTAAAATACTGGTTTATTTTATGATAGTTTAAAAAATAGTTTTACACAATTTATATATACATATTTTATTGTATTTCTTAAAATGCAATATAAAAAAAAAAAAAAAAAAAACCTGTGCAAGGTATGGGGCCTAAAACCCAGTGATTATATGAATATAAACTTAATAAAGTGAAAAACAAAGAGATGAAATTTTGATTTCTGTGGATGTGTTTGCAACAATATACTAATGAAGTTACAAATATACTAGAAATTTTGATTTCTTCCTTCTACTTTGACCCTGATACATGATAAAGTAGTAATAAATTTTGGAGACAACTACTTTCCAAATGAAGTTACTCCTCTGTAAATGAGACATAAATACACCTTAATTTCTAGCATAATTTGGTTAAATCACGTAGAGCTTCCACTACGCCCTACTCCTTTAAGGAAAGAGGCACTCTTGGTGATCTCACGCAGTGGCTTGTCCGTGTAACGAATACTATTGTAGACCCATGCGCCAGCCACAGCCCCAAGAGTTGGAGACACTAAATATATCCATATTCCTCGGTATTCGTTGTGTACAATCGCTGGCCCTATGCTTCTTGCTGGGTTCATTGATGCTCCTGTGATTGGCCTGTCGTATATGAAACCATGTCATTGGTTACATAATATATTCTTTTATTCGTACGTAAAAGAAACAAATAGATTTACAACAATTCGCATATCTTATGTTTAACAAGATATAGTTACATAATAACTAACATAATGTAGTAAGTATTGTCAATTTAGTTCAACAATTATACACACCAATAATATTCAATCACGCAAATGAGATCATACTTTGACCTCTATTTTGCTTCCAAAAGGTGTAACATCTTTGAATAAATAATGTAATGTTTTAAATGTCATAATGTGTGTGCCTACACTTGTATTTAATTATCTTTGGGTAAGATAATAATACCCTGCAAACATCACATTCAACAGCACAGTGGACCCAACGGCAATCCCGGCCAACTCACCGATCTGCAAGATTTCCAAATAAAATAAATAAATGAAATCCATGGAATTGAGGTCCAAGAAAGACAAATATTCAAATATGTTATATGGATTTTTGTTTCGTATAAGATGTCTCGTGTGATATAAACTTGTAGCATTCTTCCAAGTGATCCAAAACGCTACGAATATATGTAGACAACTAGTCAATTTATGTACTCCATTTTTTATGTCAGAATTTAGGAGGTGATTAGCCATAGCCAATTTGGCTAGACACGTGTTAATAAATTTTTTTATAGAAAATAAAAGCTAATTGTAACCAAACAAACAAAAAAACAAAATTTAATGATGGAATAAGAAACTTTACCGCTCTGTTATCAGTGGCAACCCCGGATACGACAAACATAAGGAAAAAGGTTATTAAGAATTCAATCACAAAAGCTTGCAGGTTGGACCCAGATGGAAGTGTTCCTGAAAACTGGGCATCCTTGCCACTAAATAATAGTCTGAGAGTCCCACTTGCAAGTGTGGATCCAACAACCTGAGCCACCACATAAACTGGAACCTACAATGCTAAATGGTTGATAGTTATATCACCGTGAATATGCCAATAATTTCAAGATAAAATGAGACAATTGGATGTAGTGAAAGAGGACTAAGGCTTTCTCTAATTCCATTATTTTTCTTGCTACCTATGTTCAACACGCGTTTTGTTTACCAATTATAAACTAGTGTAAAAAGGTCAAGGCAAATAAGTATTTTAATTTGAGATATTATATTTATACATGCAATATAAGTATACAACACATTCTTTTCTCAATAATTCTCTCCCTTACATCATCCATCTTATTTCACATTTCTGTGTTTTTTCTTCTTATCTCTCTTTTATTTATTTGTTAAAATTAAGTTGTGTGAAAATACAATATAAACAAAATTTCTCTTTCAATCATGATAAACTAATTTGACCTCTAATTTTCCTACCTACTTGAACCAAAAATCAATGTTGAAGGAAAAAAAAAATTTGTGGTTGGTTCACCTGCTTCAAGGGAAACCTTTTGGTGGAGGCAAAAGCAATGGTGACAGAAGGATTGAAATGGGCACCAGAGATGTGACCAACAGAGTAAACCAGCACCATCACAACCAGTCCCCAAACAATTGATATCCCAGGAAGTGTTACAACGTTGTTGTTGTTCTTGTTCACCACCACTGAAGCACACCCTGCAAATATCAAGAAATACGTGCCTACCACCTCAGCTACCAACTGTATCCACCAACATACAAAACCATGATATTGTCTTTTCTAATCTCATTTTTTCAAGTTCAATATGGTCAATAGATTAATTCAGAAAGAGACTATATGCACTGTAGCGTTTCACAACAATAAAAAATATAAGATTCTAGCAGAGATACCAATACATTTCATCTAATCAAATCTCATATGATTGGGCACACAAAAAAAAAAATAAAAGATAAGGACACACCTTCTGCAAGAAAGAAACATTGACACAAGAGCGTGAAGCATGAGTTGTTCTAGAGACATCCTTGTTTACATCTAAAACCACCTCATGGGTTCCATTTGTTGCTGAATTCTCATCCATTGTCGGCAGAAAAACGAAGAGAACAGCTGATAAATGAACGAGGAAAACTGTTTCCGACAGTGAAGAAGTAAATAAACTAAAGTCGAATGTGAACTATTTATAATTTTATATGATGACGCGGTTGGAGCGATGACGACTATACACGTGGGGAAGCATAGTTTAGCCACTAATAATAATAATAATATTTCCACCATTCCAAAATGACTGTGCTTTTAGCTTTCAAAAATAGGGTTTTTTAATTAGTGTTATTAGGATATTTATTAAGAAATTAAAAGGAAAAATTATTTATTATGTAAATTATGAGAAAGTGTAAAACAATCTACTAATTTTGATCATATCTGTTAAACGACTTATAAATGTAACTAATCACTAGACAAGTATAGTAGACATATAAATGGATTACCATGTACTTATTTTTACTTATCAAAACTCTTAACAGACCGAACCTTAACTTTTTTTGTTTGATTTTAAAAAAATATGTAATTATGTGATTAATATATTATTATCGCAGTATCCGAGTCTATCCACCGTCTACAGACCTCAAAAAGTCAATTATTTAATGCCACGTCTTTATGGATTCTGCCTAACATGACATGCACCTTATTTTCTAAGGTGAATACGAATGCTCCAAATCCTTACAACAGTGGATATATATCACATAATTCAATGGGCTGATGAAGTGGGGAAAAGTTATGAAAAATTAAAATTTTGAAAAATTGACCAAATTAACCAATTGCATATCCCTTTACAAAGGGTTCACTATAGTACAAAATTAAACTCAAACCCGAATCAACAAAGCCCATAAACTTGTGCCTTCAACTCCTCATAACTCACATACAAGAAATAAAACTAGCTTGGTCCACAAAGCTTCAAGATCCACCAACAATATATATCAAAAATCAACTTTTATTTATCGAAATAAAGAGGAAAAAGAGGGTGATGATATTCAAGTGCATGACCTTTAATATAACAAGGACATGAAAAATCATAGCGTAGTTTCTTTGAGTAACTTCATGCATAATTTTTTTTCTTCTAATTATTATTTGTAACAAAGACAATTACAAGGAAGAAGTTATTGACTCTCCACACCACAGCTGAGGATAACGTTAAGAGTTATTATATATAAACATCCTATAATTTTAAACACTTCACCAATATTTTTCATTTTTTATATTTCCTATTACGGGTCTGTTTGGATATAAGTTTCTTTATAAGTATTTCTAGAAGAAGAAAAAATAAAATGAGTTTCTCCATAAGCTAAAATAAGTTTTTTATTAGCTCATTTGTAGATGTCATCTCATCTTTTAGAGAAGTTATAGTGATGAACTTCTAAAAATTAGCTAATTAAGAACTTATTTTTGTTTATGAAAAGTTTATTTCATTTTTTTTCTTCTTATTTTCTTCTTTTAAAAGTGTTTTTAAAGAAGTTTATCTAAACATATTCGAGATTATAGACCCTATTATGCTTATATTATTTTTCTTCCTCTAGGTATTCAATGGATGTTAAGGTGTTGATGTAACTTTTTCCCTAACATTAGTCCATTTGCATTTGCTTAAATTATTTGGAGCTATCATGGCCTTTGACGAAAGAGACACTCTTGGTGATTTCTCGCAATGGCTTGTCCGTGTACCTAATGGTGTTGTATACCAATGCTCCAGCTATGGCCCCCACAACCGGTGCCACCAAATATATCCATATTCCTCTGTATTCGCCGTGTACAATAGCAGGTCCTAGGCTTCTAACTGGGTTCATTGATGCTCCTGTGACTGGCCTGCCAAATATGATAACCATTCACAAGAATATTATGTCCTACAACTCCAACAATGCTGATTTTGCATCTAATTAAGATTTGGATTGGTTAATAATTAGTATTACCCTCCAATCATCACATTAAGCAGTATTGTAGACCCAATTGCAATCCCAGCCAACTCACCAACCTGCACAATTTTAAACTCAAGTTAATAAATAAAGGAGTCTAAGAAGAATATTTCGTGGATGGATTATTGATTCTCATGAGATATGCCTCGTAACGTAAACTTGTAGGATTCTTGCAAGCGATTCAAAACGATACAAATTAGGTAGTACCAATTTCTCTTCTTCTTTTTTTTTTAATATGTAAAGCCTAATTTGCTAAACATTGGAAGTAATTTAGAAAATTACAAGTTCTAACTTGGCAACAATGCATTGGGCGGATGATACTTTCAAATGAAAATAGACAGATGTGTGAACTTTAATTTGGAATATATATTTTGCAACAAAATATTATAGGCAGCTATGTGAAATATTAAAAAAAAGTACATAAAGGCATGTAATTAATGTGTAATCATTATAGAAATGAAAAACAAGAGAAGCCTTTCCCCTACCATAATCTAGTCTCACAAAGTAGCCGTCTCCTGTAATTAAATATTAAAATAAAAAAATGGTACCTAAACATTGTGTACAGGGCATTATTCTAGGATCAAACACCAATAGCCCTTACTTTAAGTCGCAGTATTTCATAAGTCTCGTGATTTTATAATTATTTTAAAAATATATAAGTTCTTAAAAATATTACTAATTGTTAATATATAAGTTTCTATAATTATTTTAATAAACATTTCTATCTTAAATTATGAAGAAAAAAATCATACTACCTATTTGAAGACCCAATTATCATTAAAAGAAACTGATTAATTTAGTTAATAAAAATAAATTTATCTTAAATTATACTATCTATATACCTAAATATAAGGAACAATATTTCTAGACTTAAATATACGTAAAATTTAACTACTTTGACTCTATTTAATGATAGCATTCCATAAAAATTCTTCAACTAATTGTGATTATAATATCAAGTTCTAATGAAAGACACTTTAAAAAATAAAGATTATTCTTTAAATGTCATTAGAAAAATTAAATGAAAATAATCAACTTTCTTAATTTTCATATAAGTTAGTTAAATTTGCTTATATTTAGATTCTTTTTTTCAAAAAATATCATTTTCATTAATATCTCCATTCTGAATGTTTATCTATACAATTTCTCTCTTTTTTAATTAGGGATATTTTAGCCTAAAAATAATTAATACAGGTAATTATGGATTGGATCTTATAAAAAAATTGGCTTAATTGTGTTCTTTTAGTCCCAACATTTTAACTTATGAATTTTATCCAAAAAATTAATTTGATGTATTTTATTTTCAAATTTTAAGAAACTTATGAATTTTATCTTTCATCATTTATCGAATTATAAACCAAAAGTTGGAAGTAAAATTTGCCCAAATTTGGAATAAAATTTGTCAAAAATAAAAAAATTAGGTGTAAAATTTGTCAAAAAAAAGGAAGTAAAAAGTGTAGTTATGTTAGGAATAAAATGATGGAAGATAAAATTCTCAAGTTTCTAAAAAGTTAGGATAAAATATGTCAGATTAATTTGTTGAGATAAAATTAGGCAAAAATTTTAAAAAAAGGGTATGCAATAAACCAAAAAAGAACAAATATCATTTTTAATTTAGGTAGTCTTATAAATAAAAATGGGTATAATACTAATTTTAAAAATGTATTTAAAGTAATTTAAAAAAAATCATCTTAAATTTCATTTTAGACCTAAATATACGTTTAGCCGACTTAGATTGTGCATTTTTTGTCGAATCATTATGTAGAAAAGAAGTTACGTAAGAACAATTTTAAAAAATTTACATTATTTTACTATTAAAATTAGTATAAGAAGAGTGTAAGTTTTTTATGTTCGAAAATATCATCATGAAAGGTCAACCATTAACCTCAGTGTTGCCATGCCTCTCTCCATTTCTTCGTGTCACTAAAAAAATGAACGATCCAATTAAGTATTCAATTTACATGACTCAAAACAACGGTTCAAAGCACCGTCAAAAAAACCAGTCAAATTGGTTTGAAACCTTTAGAAAGAAAAAAAAAACACTACAGGCCATTAGTTTAGGATATTTGTTTTCCGTAAAAAAAGATATTTATTGTATGAACTAAACAACATTAAATATTATATCATGTTTAAATTCGTTTATTTACTTTTTTTAATTATAATTTCCAATATTATAAGTAAGCTATGGATTAATATATTGTCTCTGGATTAAAAAAATTATTTGATTAGGGTAATATTTGGTGCAACCCATATACCCATTATAGGGAGATAAAAAAAAATAGAGAAATAATAAATGTAAAAAGAGATGTGATGTAATAATAAGAAAAATAAAGAGATAAAATGTGTTAAATGAATTTTATTTAGATGTTGTCCACAGGTTTTCTTTCTTAGAGGTAATCATGTAAGGGCTTGTATCAATTATTCATCCCATTTCCAAAGTTTGTTTTTTCACCAGGATTCAAGTCAGAAACCTCTCATTCAAGAATACCCCTGTGCACACTCTCCACCTTATTTATCAGCTTGATAACAGATGATCTAACCCCTTTGAGTGAATGTGTCAAATGAGTGTTTAGAAAAAAAGGGCGTACATGTAAAATTTTTCATTGAGTCCAACCAGATTGAGTGTAATTTAGTTAATAAATAAAGTATGAATTAGTATTGTCTCTGGTTTAACAAACTTTATCAATAAGGTGCCCAAATCTCATAAGAAAGTACTACTATGTACAAATTTAAGCAGAGGGAGTAATGTGAGAGACGTTACCGCTCTGTTATCGGTGGCAACCCCGGATATGACAAACATAAGGAGAAAGGTGATTATGAATTCAAACACAAAAGCTTGCAGGTTAGTCCCATTTGGGAGTGTTCCTGAAAACTGGTCATGCTTCCCCATAAATAATAGTTTCAGAGTTCCACTTGCAAGTGTGCTTCCTATGAGTTGAGCTGCTACATAAGCTGGTACCTACATAATTAACAACAGTAATTAATTGCAATTTAAATCACATGCCCGAACACATAATTTTAAAACAACTTCATAGTAGAATTTTTTTTCCTGTGAATATGAAATATCTTAGCTAGCTTTATATGCATGTGCAAAGAGGCAACTTTGTTTTGGCAACGATCATGAAGTTAGGAGTTACTTTCATAATTTAGATTTTTGGTATATGGTATGGCATCTCATAATTTCAGTTCTAACATAATTGGGCTTTAAAGACATCCATCTTCCTTGTGGGGTTGCTGGAGATAACAATTTAAGAAGGAAAATGACAATATTCCAAATGGGCACATTTACCTATTTATAGATCAACCAAGTTAAGAAAAAGGTTATAAGGGTCAATTACCTGCATCAAGGGGAACCTTCTGGTGGAAGCAAAAGCAATGGTGACAGCAGGATTGAAATGGGCACCAGAGATGTGACCAACAGTGTAAACCAACACTGTGACAACCAGCCCCCAAGCAATTGCTATCCCAGGAAGTGTTACCACGTTGTCGTTGTTCTTATTCACCACCACTGAACCACACCCTGCAAATATCAAGAAATATGTTCCCACCACCTCAGCTACCAACTGTATCCATCAACAAACAAAACCATGATATTGTCATTTCCACTCTCAATTCTTCTAGTTCAATAATTTTTTTTTATCTGTAAGAAAATCGAAGACAAGTATATATACAACAATTCACGCATTCTGTTGAATCACATTTTTTGTAATCAAAAGAGGTGGCATGCAGGAGTCTCAAAATAGCATACGGAATCCCAACAAAGTTGACACCCCACCTGCTACTTGAACTCTACATAACACTAAAGGAAATATCATATTTCCTGCTCAACCACCCTTATTAATATAGTAAATAGATTAATTCAGAAAGAAACTAAATATACACACACAAAAAAGGAAAGCAGATTCTAGCAGAGATAGCAATCCATTATATCTATTAAATTGTAATAAGAGCACTTTTAATGGTTTTTGGGGTACAAAAGGAAGATTAGGAGACACCTTCTGCAAGAAAGGAACAGAGACAAAGGAGTCTGAGTATTCCGTTGTTTTGGAGGTGTCCTTGGTTACATTTACAACTACCTCGCGATATTCAGTTTCTGCTGAATAATCAGCCATCAGTGACAGAGAACAAGGAAACAACTAAGGAACAAAATTTGGCTTTGTAAACTGCCCTGGACACTCTGCTCCGTCTACTCAACTACAAATGAAACACTTGGCAAACAACTCCAATTTATAGACAACCAAAAAGTTGTTCACAAGGAGGCGGAATAGTTTTATATTCTTATAACCAATCTTTCTAATTGCACTCTTAATTAATTATTAGATATTTTTGTATTTTGAATTAAATCCAAATTAGAATACAATGTTTTTTTAAAGCTCGATACAATGTTTTTTATACTATATGATCGCCGTGTATTATAATTTCCTTAGTTTTTATAATAACTATTTTAAAAGTAATATTTAACATAATTTGATGTTGATATTATAAAAAAAATTACACTAAAATTTTATGCAAATTAAATTCTTATGTTCTGAATACAAATTTAATTAGAATACATTTCACAGTTTAAACTAATCTAATTACATATTATTATGTACAATAAATTTGTTAATTTTTATAATAATTATTTAAAAGTTATATATAAGAGGGTTTTGAGTATTTGATGGTATCATTTTTTTTACAATAATGATGAATAAAAACTAATCTCTTTAAATATTTTAAGCTAAATGCATTTATTTATTTTAATTATCTTTTTAAAATATTTGGTCGATGGTTCAGAAGATAGTTTAAGTAGTTATGACATTAGCCAAAGAGGAATATACTATATGCAGATATTCCAAATAAAAGGGAAAGAATATAGAGGTGAAAAAAGGCACAGACCTTGGACTTATATCAGGATAGAAGACAAATGAACCTCTTTGGGGCTTGTGTAGTTTTGAAGATATTAGGATTATTAATTGGTTTTGTATCTTATGGTATGCTATTGGTTTTTATGATGTTATAAGAGAAAAATACAAAATTACTTTATTTATAAAATTGTTATTTATATATATATATAAGACATTAATTTCCTTTTATATTTTCATCTCTTATAAGATGATATTTTAATTAATATTAGTTACTGATATATACTAATAAAAGTACTCCCATATTTTTCCAACTATTTTTTTCATGTTGACAAAATTCAAACATTAGATTTTATTTAAATAATATAAATTTAGTTCCAATCATACCAACTTAAGGTTAGTTTTACTTTTTTCTGGAAATAAGATATTCAAAATATAAAGATAGTGAAAGTGAATTTTACTTCTCTTAATATATTTTTTTTATACACACAATCAAAGAATCGAATACTTTTTAAAGTGTTTAAAGAAATTACAACTATCTATCAATTATATTTAGATCTTGATGATACTTTTAATGTTAATTTTTTTAATTTCTTGTTAAGTTCACGAGTAGTTGACAATACAAATACCAAGTAAGGGGAGTGATCGATTATCATTTGGATCAGCCTTATGGCTGTTGATATTAATCAATGTTCAAAATGGCTTATTGAGCATATGAAGTGGTTAGTTAATATGCCTCTAAAAATGCATTGAAGGCTGAACCAACTACCCACTCGATTATACAATAGAATCGTGAATAGCAGAATAGGTCTTCAGATAGTATCGATCGTTTCCTTTTCTTTTGAGTTTTGGGTGCCACGCGGTTACAACAACTTTGATAAAACGGAAAGGCTGTCTACTTATTTTGAGCTTTTCTAATATTTTCTCTATTTCTATTTATAATTACACCAAATTTATTAATATTATGTAACAATAATATGGTAACAAAAAAGTATTGCCTAATAACATGAGCTAACACAATGAGATACAATTTACATTAACTTGCTTTTCCAACAAAAAAAAAATTACATTAATTTTTTTATAAAATAAAATAAAATTTTCCAAAAAAAAAAGAAGTTGAAATAAATAGTATGGACTGCTTTTGTTCCATGAATAGAATTATAGGTGTTGGTGAACTCTAATATAGAAACTTTAGCAAAATGGGTCTTTTGCTTTATGAAAGTTGATCATGATAAAGTTTAGAAAAAACTTTAGGGTGAATGACAATTTTAGTATAAAATTAAAATGTTTATGCTAACAGTTTAATTTTGCTTGATAACAAATATATTAACGGAGTTACTCATAATAATTTATCTATTTTTTCTTATTAATAAATGACAATATTCTGTAGTAATGTTTCATATTGTATAAAAAATAATTATTTTTAAATAACAGCAACCAAATACACATTAAATATATTTTGGAATTAATTTATCTAAAAATTTGATTATATATTTTATAGAGAATTTTATAAAACGATGTTTTATAATTGAATTATTTTTAAACATACAATAAATATTTGACCGAACTTATAATTTTTATTTATTTATTTATTTTTTTAAAGAGTAATTATTTATTTATTTATTTAAGACCAAAATATGGAAGGTTTGTCTTGAGTACCATCATAACGATACTAATTATCTCAACATATATTTCATCATATTATTAAATGTTCACTATTTAATGCTTTAAAATCATGATCAACGAGAAACAAGTTCAATCAGGAAAATAATTTAATTTTGTGTTAATCATATATGTAGTTATTTATTGCTGAAAAAATCTTATAAAAAATTGAAAACATTTT
>PYAF01005672.1:1658037-1694589 GCA_007407185.1 Glycine tomentella
TTTTTTTTTTTTATCTCCATATCATTTTTAGTTTTCACACTCCATGTGCATTTATAATTCCTCTTGTAATCCTTTAGTTTTCACACTCCATGATCCAATTTTTAAAAAATTATTTACCATTTTTAATTTCAAGAACTATTATGAGTTTATGACGATATCTCAAAATTTGAGGATCAAAATAAGAATTAACTCGAATAAAATAAATGTCGCACAATATTTTTTTTTCTTTTTTTAATGTTAACTTCTCAGACAATTCTTTAAACAGATGCGGTATTTTAGTAAGTAGGATTTGGACTGTGATCCTCTTAGCAGATATATTCAGTTCTGACGGAGCAGCAGAAAGATCTGGGTACGTAAAATTTCTTCGTCGTCTTAAATCTGCTTGGTTGATTAATTAATATAGGGCATCTTAATATTGATAAAATCTAGGGACACCTTTTTAATTGTATTTAATTGGCGATTAAATTCAGACATCATTTTGCTATCCAGGTATCATTACAAAGTTTGATACTCAAGCAGGAACTACTGGAAATTGTGAGCACCTATTAATTATACTATTATAGTAGTATTATATATGTAACCATCAATTTTGTACTTTTGTGAGCAGGGACTATTCGAGACAAATATTCCAACACAAAACTAGAGAATGATAAATAGCACAAGAAAAATAATTTATAGACATTCAACTTTAGATAACACTTACTAAGAGTAATGTGAAATTAGAAATTGAAGGAGAATAAATAGATTATATTTATTAATTAATATTATATTTATTATCATATTGTTTAAATTTATATTTGTTTTTTTGTTTTTTAAGTATTTATTATAATTTTATGTTTGTAATGATTAAAATGTGAGAAAAATTAAATTATATTTTGATTAAATAATTATTTTTGTCTCTAAATATACAACTGAAAAATTTGTTAATGAATGTGTCACTTAAATTCTTTTATTAACAATAACGAATAAAAGTTAATTGATAGATGAATTTATTATACTTTCTTTATTTGGAAACTAAAATTTAAATTTTTTGAGAAACAAATTTATCAAAAGCTTGACCCATTATTTCAGGAAAATAAATTCTTGATAAAACTTATATTTTAAAAACCAACGAAGACGCTTAGGTTTGTCAAAAGATTCAGTTCACATCATGCACCCCAAAAAAATAAACTCCGTTCACATTACCCCTAGGAATTAGCATTAGGCTGATCTCACATTTCTGTCATAGCAACGTACTTGGCTATTTGTAATTCGATTTATCCACTATGAGGATCGATATCTGCTATAAAAGATTACTAGGTTGATTGTACTTTCTATGTTTTTGTTATGATTTACCTTTACTTTTAATTTTTAATAATGTTATCTGAATTTATTTTTTAACTTTAAATTGATATAATAAAAAAATTACTCATACTTTTTTGTGAATTAAATCAAATAATTTATGAAAAACCGTCTTCTATGGTATGGAATAGATAAATTTTGTGTTTGTGTACAATATCAATAATAAAATTTATAGAAAGTATAATATAAAATATGTCTATTCCTAACTTATTTTTTTCTCATTTAATCGTCATTATTTCATTAGAATTCTTCCTTTACTATTATTATTTACTTTTTATTTTTAATTTTATAATGAAATTCTAATATTTTTCAGTTAAATGTTTAAAATTATAAAATGATTAATTATTTTTTCAAAACAATGTTATTTAAAAATTAATTAAAAATGAAAAGTAAATAATTTAAATTTTTAAAAATATATTTTTATTTAATTAAATTATAATATATTATTTTTAAGAAGCAAAAATATCACACACAAAAAAACTAAATAATTACCCCAAAATCTGTTGCTTTCGAAAACAATATATCACCAAACTCTTAAAGAAGGTTCAACAAAATAACCAAATATTATGTCTTTATATATAATATAATTTATTAAAATTATAATTGTGAATTTTTTTTATTCTCTCATTTAAATAAAAAAAATAGTTAAAAATAAGTTTATAAGTTTGGTAGATATTATCACACCACGCATAAACAAACAAACATGTATATTTTAACATGAAAGCAAAATTCCTGTAAAAAACATGAATATAAAATAAATCATTTTAATTAATGCATGAAGTAAATATCTTATGCAAATGAGTAAGGCATTATATTTTACGAAATTATTGAATAACAAAAATGAGAACCAATATTTTTACCAAACGAGGCAAACTAGAAATTCAAATGTCAACCAGTTAGTTTACCCGAGGTGGATGATAGTAGTCCAACTGTCCAAGGCTATGAGAAAAGAAAAGAGATCATAGTAGCAAGGTTTTCCAAAACTGAACATTTTAATAATTGAAAAAACATATGTAAATATATATATATATATATATATATATATATATATATATATATATATATATACGTCCTCTTGCATAAATGATGATATATATAATAATATTCGCGAGAATTTGCATATTGATCTTCTCAAAAAGACAAAAATGAAAAAAAAGATCCCTAAGCTGGAGAATATTTAAGTACTTTGTCAAGCCACATCATTATGCAGTTCATTAATATTTATACTTTAGTTATATAAAAATAAATAGCAGAAGTATGTAATTCAGTAAAAAAAAAAAAAAAGAAGCAGAAGTATGAGATGAAAAATTAATACTGCTATATATTTTTATCAATTCCCTCAATATTTTCTAAACAAAGAATTTGATAGAAATTAAATAAATGCGCATTAATGTCTTAAGTATATAAAAAAAAATATTCAATACTTTTCCATTTAATAAGTATACAAGAATGCTATAGTAAAAATTAAATCCTGCTTCTTTTCTTTTCTAACCAGTTCATCAATAGCAAATTAGCAACGAGTCCAAGCATTGACGCAAAAGGAATTAATTGAATGCGCATGCAAAAAATTTCCAACCTCCCACTACTGAGCACATGGTCAACACCAAGCATATTTTGACCTTGTCTAAGGATTTTTTGTTATATATATTGATTTTGTTTTCACCATTTCCCTTATTTGCCAAACTGTTCATGTTAAATACTCCATTGCTTTTAAAACATGGGTCTTATCAAGTGATTAACAAACATCTAATTATTAAATTAAATTTAATATTTTAATCACTTAAAATAAATATTAAATGTTTTTATTGACATTTTTTTAACTAGTATGTTAAATACACTTGTTAATTATTCTTTTTTCAATTAAATTCTTTTTGGTTGACACGTGAAGCTAAAGCCCAAGATCTACCATCTTGACACTATTAATTAAACATCTAGCTAAATTTAATAATAATAAAAAAAAGAACACAACCTGAAAAAAAAATATAAACAAATGACAAAAATGCCTAAAATGTTTGATGTCATTGGCTATTGAGTCCATCTCCAAAAACAAAGTTTTTATCGAGTTCTTATAAACAAGAATTTATTTTTGTTTAGTTCTCCCCGTTGAAGAGAAATGAAATGTCTAGTAGACTAGAGAACCATTTTTATACAAGAATTCTCAAAAATTTTATCATCAATAAGACTTCTGAAAAAGTGATTGAAGTACACATTTGTATTGAGTTAATTTTATTTTCATCTTTAAGTTTTTTATGCTTTTATGAAATTATATATATATATATATATATTAAGAAACTCATTTATGATATTTTAGAAAGTCGACTTTAGATTGCTCTTTTCAATCATCTCGCTAATCCATTCATCTGAAACTGGATCCATTCTTTAATTCCTTCGTAGGCAACTTGTATTAGATTAATTTATTGGCGTTAACCTTATCAAGTTGATTCACTAACTTTCTACTTAAACAATTGTTCTATAAGGGTTTCTAACCCATCAAATATGAATCTAATCTCATTTTTTACATTCCCTCCTTCTCACACTAACTAGAGTGTGAGAGTTTTTACACATAACTACCATTGGAGATCTCATTATGGTCATGTTGAAGTCTTCTTCTATGGTTCTATCATAAATGAAAAATAAAATGTTTGCAAGAACAACAAGTTAAAGTGTTTAATTTTAATGAATTACAAAAATTACACTTTTAATAGAACATTTTTTTACTGCTTTAATAGTACATTTTTACATTACTCAATAAATTTAATAATATGCCAACTGTAATGTATTAATTAATGTTATACATATCGTTAGATGATACGCCGTAATATAATTGTTTTTACACTAAATGCACTAAATTTAAAGTTAAAATTAAATTGACTGAAAAAAAAGGGTTGACCCCACCAATTCCTTTACAACATGACAGGAATAACGCGTCACTAATCTGAACAGTATCATTTTGGAAAGAGTTTCTCAATGGATTCGTAAAGAGATGATCTTTTATAAGTTGAAACTTGAAACATGTGGATAACTTTTAATAAATTTAATATTTGGGTGGCAGACAAAGACTTATACACGTCATGCTTTTTTAATAACGACAATGAAGTTTGATTTAGTATAAACTGTTTAAAATTTTCACTATTAATTCAATTCCAATAGCTTCTTATATGTCACTTTTGATTAAATGATTGTTTGGGGTGGTTTCAATAAGTGTGACTCCATTCATTTCAGGTCAAGGTTTTCGATTAACGTCCTTAAATTATCTTTGTGGAGCCCACAAAAGTAAGTTACACTGATTTGAAAATAATAATTAACTTGTAGTGTAATTTGTGTTGCTTATCATGGTATTTGTTTCCTCTGCTAGAAAGTCTTCTTATTTCACTTTTTCTTAAGGTTTTTCTAAAGTTTACGTGTTTGCGTAAATTGGGATGTAGTGCGTATGATCTGTTGAGGCTATGAGCTCTTATAAGAATCTAAGGCCCAAATGATTAAAGTGCTTATGATCCTATTCTAAGGAGGGATTTTCTTTCTGCATTCATCATATTTCTTCATACACCCACAGTAAGAGAAATATGCTGGCTGGAGGAAGAAAATATCGCTAAGCGATTGTATGCTGCTGGGCCACTCCTTAAATTGTTCTCTGGGCCCTTTTTTGGCCCGTTTCTTATTGATATGGATATCTTTTCTTAGTTTTTTTATAAGAAGACAACTAAAAAAAGCTGACACTAGTTAGTTTGATTGAAAAAAAATGATAATTAAGTTTGATTTATACATTTAAAACGAGTGAAATTTAAAATATAAAATTTATTTGTTAAGAATATACAAAGTTTACGTTTAATTTACTCAATCCTTTTAGAATATGACTATTTTTATATATTAACTATATTCTTACTTCTTAGAGTGTTTTTTTTGTTAAGTTTATTAATTAGATTTTCTATTGGGGATTCATAAACACACAATTAACAATCCCTTTATCACCAGGTTCAGATTAGCGGTAGAAAGATTTAGGTAGTTTATATAAGATTTTAGTTTCAATTTTCCCGTCTATATATGTACATAAAAAATCCCTTTCTTAAATAAGTATTTAATAAACATTTTCATAAAGATAAAAGGAGAAAGAGAATAGAAAAATATTTAGACATAAAGATTAAAAAATGATAAAAATTTAAGATAAAACTACAATTAACTAAACATATCTATATGAAATTACAATTTTTTTGTAACATTCTATATATGCACATGCGAGTTATTTATAGACTTTTAATTTCAAGGCTATAAATTGGGCGGCGTGACTCATTTAGATTATAAAGATCAAAGTCAAAGTTAAATTTGAATATTTATTAAAACAAATGAGTTGAATTGAACATTAAATAAGTTTAGTGTAAACATGTCAGTAATTGTTTCAGCTCAAACATTTGATAAAGTTTGCAGTTTCAAATAACATGGGAATTTTCATGAATGGCTTCAAATAATTAAATAAGTTAACAGCTATCAAAGCTAAACTTACTTATTGACTAATGAATTTAAACATTTAAATCACATACAGAGGTAAGAGAGCAAATATAGCAGGGAAGACTTTTTTTTTTTTTTTTTATAAGCAAAAATTTCAATGTAGCAGGGAAGACTTAACATTTTAAGAGATGTTAATTTTCTTCCTTGTGCTACCAGGAAGACAATTAAGATCTCTTTGTTTGACTTTGAACAAATTAACATTTTAAGAGATCTTAACTTTGTTTATCACCATGAACCTGGATAAAAGTTAAGATAATCAAAGTCAAATTAAACTATTATGAAACCAGAAACCTGGAATTTCCTGCGCTTGTCATTTGTGCATTATATCTTGATGTTATCTTATTAGATATCTAAGAGTTAAAATAGCATTAAAACCAGAACTCCTATTTTCAATTCTACCAAGCACCATCAGCATTATTAACAGAGGAGACAGCAGTTTCCTTCAATATTGATAAGCCAAGCCAAAACGTTAAATTAGCATTAAAAAAAAAAATTCTTTTCTGGCCAAAAAGAACAACATTATCAGGGAGTTTGTTTTGTAAACAGGTTTTCTAATGGCACCAAGTATTTCTTATAATAATGAAAATCGGCTAAGTAATCTTCTAGTAGCTAGAAAAACAAAGCAATGGGGGAGGGGACTAAAGTGTTCATGTTATCATCCAATTTAAGATGAAAAATGAAACATATGATAATTTTTTTGGCTGTTTTTATTGAAGCTTTTACATTGTTAGCTGAGCTGCCCCCAAAAGGCATGTAAATGAACTGAGATGAACTATTCAGCTATTTGAATGAGGCTTTCGCAACAGATAATGAAGCAAAAGGATAGAATGTGGCGATTTCCTCTCTATCTTCAACTATATACCCTAACCATGTCTCAAATTTGAAGTAAATCATAAACTGAATATACAACAACAACGCCACCCTCTATCAAGTCATACCTAAAAACACAAAAAACAAGACATAAACACAACAAAAAATAAAAGTAGTCCTTGAAAATTGGTTAGTGTAGGGTAGGCAACACAGATCCTGAGATCCAAGAGAGAATAGATCTCAGGGGATGAAGGCACAAGAGAAAACCTGGTGAGGCAATCTCAATGCCTCAGATTTAGAGAAGCACATGTCATCAAGGTCCTCACTGGTGCACCACCTGCATTTTGAGTTCTCTGAGCACTGTGACTTCAACACCAACTCTCCACAGCTTGGAGAAATCATCTTATTATTATGCCTACTGAGTCTCCTAGTAGACCAATCCTCCCCCAACCCACAAGAGGGTTGGCACACAACAAGGACCAAGAGGACAAGGAACTCTGCCTTGGACTTCAACACCATTTTTGGATGATGCAAACCTCAAAAAAGATTTCAGCTTTCAAAGTGGTTGTTAATGCTAAACCACCTCAGTTTCTTACTTACAACAGAACCAAAGCTGATATTGGAAAGTGGACCTTCAGATGTAGGAAAAGGATGTTGGAAAGACAATATTTGTTTGAATGATTGAAACTCGGGGGGTGGCTGCAACGTGACTGGGTCAGGTCATGTGGGGATCTTAGAATATTAAAATTACATGGAGTTTGGTCAGGTTTGGATTGCTTTAATTTATTATATTTATAAAATTTAGTGCAGATTACTAATTTCTAAAATTCACTTAATATTTTAATAGCAGAAAAAGTTATTTTGAAATATACTCCATTATAGTAAGATTCTTCAGAAATTTAATTTGTAAAATTTTATAATTTAATTTTGCATAATATTTGGTTTGTAATTCTACTCCAAACATTAGTTTACCCGTCTTATCAAGGTATGATGACTATATAACAATAATTATATAGTACAGAAACCGGATAATATGTGGCCAGGGTGGAAAGTTGAAGATTCGCTGCTTGACATGAAGGCACCTAAATAGAGACCCTTTCCGTTTTGATTATGAAAGTTTTGTTCTTCTGACATTAATTTGAATTTTATCAGAAAGTTAGTTAGCTATTTGCAAAGGTGATTTTTCTGACTGTTTTGGCTGATCTTTATGTTGATACTGTGTACAGAGAGACACTTGGATACAGCTTAAAATTTAAATGGTAAAATTTGGTGCTTGTTTGTTTTAATGGATGGTAACAATTCAGATTTTAAGGAACACGTCCAAGTAGCAGAAAATTTATCCTAAAGGGTTTTCTAGTTTCTCTTATGACTATAATAATTGCCAAAAATATTTAACTTGAGACATATAAATTTAGATAATTATTTCATTTTTTTCTTATTTTTAGGACTTTATTTATGTTTTTTATATATAAATTGTTAAGTTATAGTTTGTTCTTTTTAATTTGTTATTTTGTTAGATTTCACATGCTTTATTAATAGATCATTTTGTAGGATTTTGAATTGGATCAAATTACAATTTTTTGGAGCAAGATTTAATGAAAGCTGAAAGTGAAAATTTTAGCTCAAATGTGCTTAAGTTTGGATTCGAGGAGATAAATCAAAATTCTTTTTTTGTAGAAGATAAAAAAGAAAGTTAAAAAAAATTAACTTCATAAAAATAACTTTTTGGTTTAAGCTAAATTTAGACAGATGTGTAGAATTGTATAACTACATTAACTGTTTAAACACTCATTTAAGTGTAGATTTTTTGGAAATGTATAAATAGATTATCTCGTTTATTTTAGGGCACGCTTCATCATTTTGTAAAAACACTTCATTTAAAAATTTATTCTTCCCCAACTCTTTTCTTCCATTGTTCCTCCATTTTTTCTTGTTTTTGGTCACTCATAGCTTGATTCTTGGATGAGATTACTATTAGAAAATACTTTCTTTATTTTGAACTGATAAAATGGCCATTAAACCTCAAAGCTAGAAATATGATGAGGGATAATGGTTATCTTTAGGTCATCGAGCTTAAAGCAAGTTCTTTTGTTAATTGTTCAAATGATTGACATTTAAGAGAGAAACTTAAGTTTTTTCACCTAAGAAATTAGGGATTAGAATACTGTTTTTAAATTGTGGTCGATATTAACGTTGGATTACAAGTTGAATATCATGTTTTAGCGTAAAGAGAGTTTGGTTCGGTGATATCTAACCCTGATAACCTTTGTGATCTGAAATTCATATCGTTTTAATATGTGTTTGTCGAAAATCCCAAAAATATTATAATTTGTAGTTTTGTTCTGTTTTATCTTTATTGTTAAATATTATGTTCAAATCAACATAGTTTATTTGTTAGTTTAAATAGTAAAAACTTTTGATATTTACTAAGTATTGTGCAAGTCTTCGTAGAAACGATAACTCTTATTTATTAAATACTACTTAATGACTTGTTATGTTTGTAAATGACTCAACAGCTACCACCCACCAACATTATATATCTCCGTTCGAACCCTCCTTTGGTAGATATACATACATTTGTTTGTGTTTGGTAAACTGGATTTTTTTCTCTCACGATTTTGATGATGTGTTTTTAGTGGATGGTGTTTTTGTGACTTCAAACATCTTGAATTTTCATTTACTGATATGTGGTGCTTTGATGCCATTGACTGATTGATGGCGTGGGTGGTGATAGAAAGGGATCATGTTACTAAATCTAGAGTAACTAAAGATGAGATGGAACATTTAAGTTCTCTTGGAAAGCTTGGAAAGTATTTCCATAATGATTCTCCACTGTATGAAGATACTGAAGTATGGATGATACCAGTTTCAGTTCTACACTTGTACCTATGTTGGAAGGCGATAGTGCAGTGTGGGCAAAAGGTTTTCACTCAAACGGTGGCTATTTTCCTGAGGGTGAATGAGTGATATGGGATGTAATCAATGTCTTGGAGAAGGAAAAAGTTGGCCATACGGGATACTCTAGCATCAGAAAATATACTTAAACATAATTATAGGCCATGACTAGTTTTCTAAAATGAGCCTCTTCAATTATTGGAGTCTATGCATAGAAATCGATTCCTAAGCAAATTTTGATCCCAAATAATGAACCGACTAAGTTTACCACATATTAGGAAAAGTTTTGTCCTGCATACCTGTGCCACATATAACAATCCATATGTCTATGTATGTGACCAAGCAAAACGTCTAAAAGGATCTAGTTACTTTGTTGAGGATTCTATTGCAAGGGTCATTTAGCCAATGGGTTTGACTAGAAAGAACTGGAATGGCGACTTGGCTCAAAGGGAATCATTTATGATTTAAGATAGAAGTCAAGTTCTTGGTGTTGGTGGTATGACTGAGATCAACATGTCATTAATCATTATTGTGAACCTCCACACGATCTGATAAGTAAAGTGAAGATTTCATTTATGCTTGTATATCAAGTCCTACTCTTTGAGCATATAGTTTTAGCTC
This sequence comes from Glycine tomentella, assembly GCA_007407185.1. NCBI lineage: Eukaryota > Viridiplantae > Streptophyta > Magnoliopsida > Fabales > Fabaceae > Glycine > Glycine tomentella. Next base: position 1,668,208 of record PYAF01005672.1, read on the forward strand.
TTCAGTGGAAGTTTTTCTAGACTGAACGTTTTTATCCTCAATAACAAACAAACATTATTTGGTCAGTTAGTTACAATCAACTATCACCAAAAGTCTAAAATGAACAGTTAACCATTACTCTTCCACCTTTTGCGTGCTTGAATACGTTATCTCACTTATATATTGGTGATCGATTGCTTCATGGATGTGGCTTCAGTCCGTGCTACTGTTTTGTTAGAATGGACCCCTCCATTAGGTTAATATAGACTATAGATCTAGTTAATTCTTACATCATCATCTCCCGAAATAACCATCTCAAGCAAAGTAACAATCGATTAATAAATAAAATAACCAATTAACGACAAGATAGAGACGGGTATGGGAAACTGTTTGCTAATAATCAATGTTCTTATCTGGAGTGTAGTTTTTAAGCAAGCCCATTTCACACACCATTTTCTTTATTTCCTTTTTGTGGTCCAGATAACCTATATTTTCTTTTGAATGGTTCAGAATGCTTCTTTTTATCTTATTATATTCAAAACTAAAATATGATTATATATATCTTCTTCCATCTAGGGACTAGAGGGAAGGAAAATTCCCCTTTATTTTGTATTTTGTTGGTATCTACACGTTTTCATACTATATTAACATGCTACCCAAAAAAGACAAAAAAACTATATTCACATGTGCTGTATCAATATTTTGCTTCCTGAGACTCGCACTTGGATTGTATCGATTGAAGCGAACCTTTCCATAAAGCTTCGTTTGCTCATTTATGTGAACGATATCATAATGGATTAATGGCACAATGGAAGGGAGCAGCATTTGGTGAACCAGATAGGCAGAGACCATTGAGTTACTAAAAGCATTCATGGAAGCTGTTGTTTGTAATTGATTATGTTTCTTTTTTTATTGCTTTTAGTGATTATTTATAAATTGTTATAGATAATTAAAGCCCTGCTTTTTTTTTGGGAGGTTACAAAAGTCCTGTAACACACACTCAAGTTTTTATGAGAGGTTTTTTTTTTTTTTTTTTTATCAGTAAACGTTTGTCCAATGATTATTTTTTGTATATAATAAAATTTTAATTTCTATATTATTAAATTTTAATTGCATGTTATAAAAATTAAGTCTTTATTAAATTTCGACAATTCTTAATTCTTATTTAAAAGGCATCCAAATATTATTGTTGTTAGAATAAATGTCAATTTTAATTGTAGATCATTTTCAAGGTCCCCTAAGGAATGACCATTCTCATGTTTGAAAATTTTATATTTATCCCTACATATAATAATTATAAAGTTTAATAGAATAAAATTTAGATAAAAACATCTTTTGATGCACTTCATTGTTAGAATTAAATTTTTACTTCAATAATATATAGTAAATAAAAGAGAATCATCAATATTAGTTATTGAACTAAAACTTTTATTTTAATTAAATAATAATATTAAAAGTATCTTTAAGTTTCTTTTTCCATTTAGTTAATATCTCACTTATTTAAAGCTCAATACCTCTTAATAATGTAAAATGTTAAGATCATTCATTCTAATTCTTTTTTTTTTTTATATCGTCGTTCATTCTAATTCTCATAGTATTAAATTTGCTTTTAATTTTTATATACATCACCAATAGCAATTCTTTACTTTTATTTTCATTCCAAAATCCTATTCCTATGGTACCACCCCCCTCCTTTCCAAATCAACCACGCGTTGACCCCAATAACAAAACTGGAAAATTGAAGAAAGGATTCCAACAATTGGAAATATGGAATCACCCAGAAACTGAAGAAAAAAACTCTTTTTCCCTCTCTGCGATTTCTCAGCTTTCACTCTTCGCTTTCCTTTTTCAGGTGCAAAGCTTCAATAACGTAACTGCCATTTTTATTTTTAATTAATAATTATTGTTGCTTTACGTGCAAGCTTCTCCAATTTTTCCCGTCCAGGGAAAGAAGAATCCTACGTTAACATTTTTGGGGAAATTCAACCCATGATTCTGTGAGATTTGTTTCAGCGTAAACGTTGCTTGTTTAGGTATTTGAGGTAAGAGAGGAGAGAAAGCTGAAAACTTTTTCTGCCTTGTGATTTTGTTGATTTCATGGGTTTAGGGTTGCTCTCCTTAGGCAAATGGGGTTTTGAAATGATTGTTCTATTATTAATTTTGCTGTAAGTGGGAAATTTTTGTTTTGGGGTTTTGTCTAGGTCAGATTTGGAAAGAAAAAAAGTTTCTTTTTTTTGTGGGATGTTCTGCCGAATATCGTGGTGGGAATTAAGGGTTGACTTCTTTTGAAAGTTTGGAAATTGATTGGTGTTTGAGTTTTGAATTGGGGAGGTTGAGATTTTGGAGTAGGTTTGATTGAGGTTTGGTTCGAGTGATGGATGATACACAGGGTAGTTCAAGTTCCCTGCCCCCTTTCCTTGCAAAGACTTATGAGATGGTGGATGATCCTTCCACGGATTCGGTTGTTTCGTGGAGTGTCTCTAGCAAGAGTTTCATTGTATGGAATCCCCCTGAATTTGCCAGGGATTTGCTGCCTAGATTCTTTAAGCACAACAACTTCTCAAGTTTCATCAGGCAGCTGAACACATATGTAAGCAAATTTGATCTTGGTCTTGTTGATGTGAATACTACTTGTTTTGTGTTGTTGTATGTGTTGCCCCATTCTGCTTTTAGTTTCTTAAACTTAGTGGTAGCATCTTTACTTGAGCAGGGATTTAGAAAAGTTGACCCAGAACAATGGGAATTTGCCAATGATGATTTTGTTAGAGGGCAACCTCATCTTATGAAGAACATCCATAGACGGAAGCCGGTTCATAGCCATTCTTTGCAGAATCTCCAAGCACAAGGCCCACTAGGGGAGGCAGAAAGGCAGAGTTTTACTGATGAAATAGAGAAACTTAAACACGATAAAGAGCAACTCCTCGTGGAATTACAGAAATATCAGCATGAGTGGCAGGCATATGAGATACAAATACATTGCTCAAAAGATCAGTTGGAAAAGTTGGAACAGAATCAACAAAGGATGGTTTCTTCTGTTTCTCATGTATTGCAGAAACCTGTGATTTCTGTAAATATCTTGCCTCTGACAGAAATCATGGATAGAAAACGAAGGTTGCCGAGAAGTGGCCACTTTTATGATGAAGCTAGTGTTGAAGATGCTATGGAAGCTTCCCAAATGTTACCAAGAGAAAATGCAGACAATATCACTGTCTTGACATTAAACGTGGAGCGACTGGATCAGCTTGAATCATCCATGGCGTTTTGGGAGGCTATTGTACATGATATTGGTGGCACCTTCGTCCAAATTCAGTCAAACATGGATTTTGATGAATCTACAAGTTGTGCTGATAGTCCATCTATATCTTGTGCGCAATTAGATGTTGAAGTTCAGCCTAAGTCACCTGGAATTGACATGAATTCTGAGCCAACTACAGCTGCTGTTTCTGAGCCTGTTGCATCAAAAGAACAACCTGCGGGAACCACTGTTGCAGTAACTGGTGTTAATGATGTATTCTGGGAGCAGTTCTTGACAGAGGATCCTGGTGCATCAGAAACACAGGAAGTGGAGTCAGAAAGAAAGGAATATGATGGCAGAAAGAATGAAGGAAAACCCAGCGACCTTAACAAATTTTGGTGGAACAAACGGAATGCAAATAATCTTTCAGAACAGATGGGGCATGTTGGTCAAGCAGAGAAAACATAGTAGCAATTGATTATTCTTCTTGCTTGTACTGTTCTACAATCACATGTAATAAATATATGTATGCACAGTTTTCTGATTTTTCTCTACAATAGATACATATTCCATATTTTGGGTGGAATGAATGTTGCATCCCTCATTGATTCATTAGTTAAGTATGCCGCTCTTTTGTCTCTTCTAGAGTTCTATTATGCCTTGTACAGAACTGTCGTTTGGTTCAAGCTTTTAAATTATGGACCATATCATGCAGCTTCTGTACTGCACTACAACCGCAACCGTGACTGTGATCATAACCTCAATTTAGAACCTTGGTATGGTTATCTCCAGTCGACATTTGTTCTGTTTTCCTTTGGTCCCTTCTGGATGTTACTTGTACCATATGGCAGAAGCTGCCAACTGATACCCTCTGTTTCCATCTTTTGGTTGTTGGTTTGCCTCCATTTTTTGTGAATGGAAATTGTCCTGTAGTTGCAGGGTGGTTCTGTTGCTGTTGTGGACATTACCGCAACCACAATAATGTCGTCCATAATTTGAAACTAAGAACACCAATAGTATGTCTTACTGACCTGGAATGGAATAGACTGTTGTTTTCTTGAATTTATTGATACATTGCATTTGAAGTGGAAACTAGGATTTCCCATTTGGGAAATGCAATATAGTACTTCTACTTCAATTTTGTTCACTGAATAATTTTTTGTAGGGATTTACATCTTGTCAATTCAACTATAATATTGTAGTAGCCAGAAACTGCACAAAGTGTGTGAGCCTAAGCAGAGGACTACAAGGTTCATGGGAAGAAATTCTAGAAGGGTAATGTTAAACTAGTGTACAATCATCAAACTGATGAAGGGAAAATACCTTGGATTGAACAGAACCTATGATGGAAAATGAACTTCTAGTATATACTTGGGTGTTGAACTAGTGTTCGAAGGCTAAAAGGTAGGGAGCTGGGTAGGGTGGTGGGAGGATGTATTGTGATATTGAAAAATATATCCTTTCCTGTTTGGCCAGAGCTGTTCATTTTTGTCAACCTATCATACTTTTAATGTCAAAAAGGGGGGTTTCTCTGGCAGATATACTACAATCAACTATTATGTTAAGTTTAAGCTGAGTTCTAGTATAATTAATAAAACCACTCCCAAGTCCCAACAAACAATTATGCCAGTCCAGTTACTTGTGGTCATTTTGAGTTTGATTTGGCTAACTAAGATTATGAGTTAGAAATTAGCTTTTATTTAGGATTTGTTTGGATTGAGAAAACCTTTTATTTGTTGTTTTTATTTGTTTAAAAAAAATTATAAAAATTATGCCTTGTCATTTTGTTTCTTGTTTTCATAGATTTGACAAAAATGGTGTTGAAAACAATTGTTTTCACCATTTCTTATACAAATCTTTGATAGTAGGAAATGAAGTGAAAACAAAGTAGTATTTTTGTAATTGTTTATAAAAATAAGAAATGAAAACTAAATATTTGATCAAACCAGCAGGATCATAAGTTGTCACTCGTATATGGCATATATTCTTGGATGGTAAGCAATTTATTGAGGACAAGGTGCCTATCAGTGACAGTCTATCAGGGTTCAGTTTGATGTTTTCAGTTGAGTGGAAAAGTTACACAAATAGTCCTTTTCGATAAATATTGATTGCGTTAGAGTTTATGGATTTCATCTTTCTGTTGTTACTGAGTAGCGAACATTATGAGATGCGTCTTGTCGATGCAATTAGGCCACATTATATATAATATCTAATGCTGAAGCAAAGAATAGAAAGTCGATGCATACCACATTATATTTGGTTGCTAACTTGCTATGCCATTTGTTAGAAAGCAAATTTTCTAATTGATCCTAACTTGGCAAAGCTTTTCTTGCTTTTCTCGGGGGGAGGGGGAGAACCACCAAGTTTGACTTACTAATCAAGTGGAAATCCTAGCAGAAACCAGCTAAGATAAAGGTGCTTTTTGACTTTAATTTGTCCATGCAATATCTGGTGAAATGGTATGTTGTAACTTGTAAGCCACGGGGCTTTGATTCTCTGGTGTAATGCGGATGAACTGTTAAATACCTTTAATTTTACCACTGGCTGCTGGATTTAGTTATTCATCCTTCGTTTAATATCAAAATTATGGTTTGCATTGGTACTTTCAGGTAAGGAGTTTAAATTAAACATTTGTTAAGGATCTGTTGGTTCTCCCTCCTTTCCTTCGTTCTCCTTTTACAACCCAACCAACGTTATATTTCGTATTTCCCTTGTTGCAATTAGTTATTTGTTGTGTCTAGTATTTGTTTTTATCTTGAGAGTGAGCTGAGTTAGAAAATATGGTAAGATAGTTTTTCTTTTGTCTCTTTGTATTATTATAATATATGTTGAATATCATAATATATATATATATATATAATAACAATATACATATATGATAAATATAACATCTGTACTAACATATAAAATTTGTATTCAACACATTGTCTTGTGATAATTTTGTCATGTAAATTTAATGTATATTATTAGTTAAATATAAAAACTAAAATAATTGTTATTCAATTTTTTTTGAAGAAAAATATTTGAGTAATAATTATAATTTTTTGTAATTTTAAGAAAATAACTACATAAATAAAAACAATTGTTTTAAAAATTGTATATTACAATAATTTTATTTGGTTTGTGTTTTTAAATTTTGGTGTACTCTTTGTTTAATAAAGTTTTATAATTTATTTGATGTTGTGTTGTCACCTCATGAATTAAATGCATACATGATAGGTCAAACTAATTAAATGTTGTGACAAAATTTATTATATTACTTTGATGGCTCATTCAAATTAAATCCATAATTTGTATTGCTGTTTAATATACTATGTAACTCTTCATTTGATTGGACTGCTTCATGTTCAACATATAATTAACGAGCAAGAGGCACATGAAATGCCACGGACTGATTTGATATGTTTTTGCCTATTACATGCCATGGAACTATCTTTTATTTGCCCTTTCAAATTAGGGGGTGGTCCCTTTTAAATTATGAATGAACATGACGTGGTGGAAGTTATAAGTTGTAGTCTGATCATCCTTAAATCTAATCTAAAAAGTTTTATTTGTATGTATGATATGATTGAATAATGATTGAGAATGGATAAGAGGTTTGTGGGATTTCATGAAGGGGAAGGGTTATATTTTTGGGAGCGAATTCTAGTTAAATATGAAGTGTTTGGAAATAAGTTATGTTTTGGAATGGAAAATAATTTTGAATTAATTTTGTCTATGAACAAAAAAGTTATAAATAATGTAACTAAGAATCTCATGGAGAATGATTCTTTCCAATTCCAAAAACCTTATTGTTAAGGGATTCCATTGCATGTAATTACTTTTGAAAGAAAATACATAAATGTAATTTGGACTTGTATCAATGATAAAAGAAATTAAGGTTATATTCGATAAAATTAGTTGAAAAACTTGCTGGGAGCTAATAGCTGAAAATTAACTTATTAAATTATAATTGTTTAATAAAATTAATTGTTGAAATAGCTGAAAATATAAAATAACATAAAAATAATAAAATCATGATTTATTTAAAAAAGATAATAAAAAAATTGAATAAATGTGTTGAGAATAAAAATGAAAAAAATATCAAAAGTTAGCGTTTTAAAAATATTATTTAAAGTAGTGTTTCAAAAAATATAAAAACTACTAAAATAACTTGTTTATCAAATAGTCAAACAAATTTTTTAGTTAATAAAAGAAAAATCAAAAACTACCTAAAATATCTTATAAAACATGATCTAAGTTGGTAACTTACAAATGTTTTTCTATGCAGTAAGTTTTATTTTTCTTTTGAAAACATTTAAGATTTTTTAAACATTTTCTTTGCAATCACAATTTATATCTCTTTAAAATTTGCATTTAATTTTTGTCTACTTGTTAATAAATTTCTTTCTGCCACTTGTTATTCTGCAAGTACCTTTTAGCGGCTACAAGTAGCAATAGCTAGCGGTAGCGGCCATAAGAAAAAGTATATAAGAACCTATGACTTTGGAAGAAAATATTTTTTTTATTTTATTCTTAGTTATAAAATGTTACTTTGTTTTCCATTTTTTGAAATTCATATAAAAAACAATGAAAATAATTTTTTATTATATTTAGAGTAAATTATAGCAAGACTTACTGAGATTTCTTGAAATTACATCTTGGAGTTTTTTTAAATTACACACACCCCTTTTTTACCATTATAACAACCCATTATAGAAGTATAAGGTGCAGTATTTTTCAAATAATTAAAAAAATTAATGCAATGCGTAAGAGGTGTTAATATAATGTTTAAAACAAATTAAATTTAGTGTAAGCATAAAAAAGGAGGGATATTATGTTTAATTTCAAGTAAACTTGAGGGGATGCTATTATAATTTACTTTTTTTTTATTGTTTCTTATATAAATATTTAAAAAACAAGAGATAAAGTGATGTTTTTGTAATTAAAAATAAAAATAGAAAATGAAATATATTTTTGTCATTTATGTCATAATGAAAATCATTCAAATGACTCAGGAGAGCTGTTTGCAATGGTGATTTCTTTCTTTCCTTTTTGTTTTCTTAGGTTCATATCATCAAAGGTTAAATTAAAAATTATTCATCCTGTGAGCAGTGGGCAAATGGCGGCGCAGAAAAGATTTTCTTATCATGAGAAGGAAAACAACCTTAGCTATTTTGGATAGAATTTTAAAAAACCAAGATCACTTCACTTCTTCTCTTGTATACTTGCGTTTGTATACAGTGTGCTGTAATGTAAATGTCTAAGATAATTTTTTTTTTCTAAATGTTAATCATGATCTTTTTTTTGGTACAGTTTAAATATTCTTTTTGTACATAATGTTAATAATGATTTATTTGTTCCTCACAATTTCATGTAATTATCAGTTACTCTTTCTTCCATATGTACATGGTGAACCACTAAAATGAAAGCACACTGATCTTATATGGAGACTATAGGGAATGCTTGTGGATTGTAGCATGCGACCCACTTGGTCTAGCCGGTCTATTGTGAATGACATTGTCTCAATAAAATAAAATAAAACAAGTACATTTAAAACACTTCACCTGACTCTAAACGATAATTATTTTGTTTGCTACGTGGGACATTTACAAAGAAGCAACCAGTTCAGTTATATCATATATTCTTTTAAATATTTTAATTTGTCTCAAAATAATTTTATTTTTCAAGTTGAAAGACGTTATATTTTAATAATATCATATTTGTTATATTTCACCTAAATATTTAAAGTAGTCTTAGAACAAAGGATTTTTGAAATTTTAATGAATTTAAGATATATGACATTACATTTTAATTAGTTCAATTCAATTTATTTTATTTTCAAAATATTTCATTTTAAAAAAGCAATTCTATATTCTCATAATCTCGTGTATCAAATTTCTTGTTTAGCTAAGTAATTTAATTTCCATAATGTATAAAACTTTCATTTTTCTAATCGAGAGATATGAAAGAAAGAGGGAGAAAGAAGTTTGAATGAAAGGGAAAAGGAGTGGTGCAAAAGAAATATTTCCAATGAGGGACTTGGAATTATTATATTCTCATGGTACAAGTTTTGAAAAAAATATGTTTAGGTATTGTTGATTATCAAAAATATAAATATTCATATTTGTCTTCTTATTTTTATGGTAAAAAGATATGTATATTGTATTTTTATGAGAATGAAAGTTATTTTATACACAATTAAGAAGAGGAAAGAGAGAAGTTGTGAGTATTAAAAAAACTAACAACTAATACAATAACCACATGTCTTCATTTCATTCTTCTACTTCTATTTTTTCAATATTTTATATACATAATATTTCTAAGAATGTAATGTTTGGAAATATAATACTATACTTTGAAACTAGTTTTCTCTGACTTATAACTGCTGGTTAATGATTTGCTTGTATGCAGATGTTGTGTGGAAAAGCATGTCAATTGTGTGTCGAACATATATATTCCCCTAGCTAGAGAAGGGATTTTTTTTGGAAAACTTTTATCTGTAAAGTCAATTAATAAAAATGTATGTATAACTGATTTAATTAAAATAAATTGTGATTTCAACATATTAAAAATTTAGAATAAATAAACCTTTATTTGCTTGCTTTAAAAACAAATTCACTTTAGGGCTATTTAATTTATTTTTAAATGAATTGATTGATAAGACTGTAATCGTTTAAGGCTAGCCTACTAAAATTTAAGTATAGACACAACTTCCTTTACTCTCTTCAAAACACGATGGACAATAAAAATATAGTTTATAAGTTTGGGTATACAATGATAAATTTAAAATAGAATGGAATAGGGTATAGAAGAAAAATGCAGTGCAATAATATGAAATAAAATAACTTTACTATTTTATTATTTGAATATTCTATATTGAAATAGATGATTCCAGTATCATCGATATCTGAATTGGAGGAAGGATGTATTTTATCTTCTTTTTTAACAATCCAAATAATTGAACTTAGTACGATTTGATTCCATCCTTTTTCCGCAGTCTAACTATAGTTCTAGATGAGTTTTATGCCTTTATTCAAAGAAAAATTTCCGTGTTTTCGGATGGCTAGTCAACGCTCTGAGTGACCAATATTCATGAAATAGATGTTAGAAGATAAAACTTTAATGCTTTATTAGTTGATTAGTTTAAAATCTATTGAATTCTACATCTAGGTAGTTTTATTTATGTTCAGTTATTAATATGGACATGCATATATAGAATGATCGATGCCGAAATAATAAATGAAAAAATTAATTTGATCATGTAAAGCCTACCTGCAGCAGCATGATTAAAGTCGAATGACCAATTTATGAGCCCCTAGCAGGTAGGTTAACTTTATTGCTTGTGCTTTTTTATAGGTATCCCAAGTAACCACCGAGTTGACTTTAAGAATTGCTTTGATCTTATATACAAACTTGGGACTTATTGTGATGTTATTAACTAATTTGGTATTGTGTAGATGTGGCATAAATGCCCCACTTGAAAGTAATTAGGTAATGGGTCTTTACACAATAGAAAGAATAGTCATCAAATTAAGGTATTGGGATATACACTTCGGTCTCCTAATAATTTCCCCATACTGTAGATGTAGATTATAATAATAGAAATATATAGTATTTGCATTGTAGCTAGGTTGTATAATTTATTTATCCCTAACATAGATGATCAGAAAGGGTACCTTTGTGATAAATATATCTCACAAACTCTTAAATTTTTTCACTCACTCGATGACTCCATTTGATGGCCTCACCTAATGTGCCTCCCAACATGCCTGCTGACACTTATGAAAGTTGGAGAATTTATAAGAAGCTTTATTAGTAAAACTAACATTTTTCTCTTAGATGACATTTTCATCAATGCTACAAGAGCTTATCAACTTTATGAAGAATGGGTCAGTCACTAAGATATGTTTTTTGAAATGTCATAGAGGCTTCAATGAAGTGTGTCGGGTGTCTTCAAAGGGAGGCACGCTAATTTATTTAAGTAGGCCGTTTGTTGTGTAGGGCTTACAATGAGTGAAACCTGCTCATCAAACTTGTTTAGTTTATGAATAAATAATAAATAAAAATAAATGAATCAAAAGTTCAAGTTCATTTGTTAAAGAACCCCAGATTTACCTTTTAACATATTCAACTCATTAACTAAAAAGCACAACATTTTAATCTATTACCATATCAGAATTTAATTTTTAAGTTATAAATTTAAGCCTAACTAATCTTAAAGCCATGTATTTTTAAGGATGCAGACAAATCACTGAGCATAACAGAATATTAGTATTTGTCACATTCTTAGGGTATTTTATTTGTATTGCCAGAATAAGATGCATGCTAAAGGTATCTGTTGGTGTCAAATACTGATCACAAGGATTGAAGAATAGTTTCCTTTCCCTTTCATTCATTTAACCACGGTTCTTCCACCGGCATGGGCAATGTCTTATGGGTATTATACTGATGTGAATGTCTAGGACCATGCTGATATGCAAAGCAGCAATGTCTTATGTGTATTATAGGTGCATTCTCTATTTTTGGAAATTTTTACCATTTGGAATTTTAGATTCCTTATTTCCTCAACAAGTTTCACCTCTCATCAGTGCTTCAGACTTCTTTCCCTAGAGCCTATATTAAAAATATTGCTAAAGAATGAACATAATGCTACAAGCTTACAAGAATCCTAACCCCAACAAGATAATCATGTTTTGAGTGTAAACAACTTGGTATTATATAGGTATACATGCACAAAGAACTCTTACTAGTAGTTATAATTATTATTATTATAAAGTATGAATTTCGTTGGGATCTTGATGCAACTTCTCTTGAATTTTATACAAAAGATGTGAAGAGAATAAAGAAATTCAAGCAAAGCTAATAAAGCACAACTAGAACAAGATTAACTATTTACAATTTCTGCCAATGTTTTCCTACAAGCCAAACATTTATGTTGTTAATCACAACAGCAACATTGCTTGTCTGATTGAATACCCGAACTGGCTTGGCTCATACACAACCATACTTGCTTGAACACTTGGATGATGAGATCATGGTACTCCTTAGAATTCAAAGTCAGATAGCACGCTAACAGATCTTCCATTTCTTCTGGCTCGCTGATCTGTTTCTCTGTGATCATCTCAATCATTGAATCTCTGAAATCTTTCTGTGGATCCAAAGAACATTTCACCACAGCAAAGCTATCTAACCCTTCTTCTGTTTCCTCCACAATTTCCTCTTCTTTCTTCATCTTCTGTTTTGCTTTCTTCTTCTCTTCCATGGCCTTTATTTTGCGGACTTCGACCTTGGAACCCATCCTTGGAGAATATACTCTAACCTTGGAGTTGTGCTTTGGTTTCCTCCTCTGGTTTTCTCTGCTCACATGAAGAGATTGCCTTTGTTGGTTACCCTTTGGTTTCAATTTCAACCCCTCAGTTTGTTTCAAACTTTGCCACTCAGAACCCAATTGAGGACTACACACACGAGATTCTCCGAGACTTCCAAGGCCAGAACCCTTTGAATCTACAAAAAGATGCTTTCTTGGTGTGCGAATTGTTCTTGGTGACTCAAATTGCAGCAGATCATTTCCTAAGAATGGACTTGATGCAAACTCAGCTTCATCTTCTGCCTTTTCCAATTTCAAGAGCTGCTCTTGCAAAACTCTTTGTGCTTTCCTCTCATATCTTCTCCTTAAGGATTCAACTTCCTTTATACTCTTTGATGCTTCATTCAACAATTTTGTTTCTTCTCTCAGTCCAGTAGTGTCCTTCTGCTTCATCTTCTGAGTGCCTTCTTTTCTACTACCTTGCCTTTTAGCATTATTTAATCCAGTGGGGAAACTTGAGGATGGAATGGCATGTTCAGCATCCAAATTGTACTTTACTGGTTTCAGAATATCTTCACTTTTCCTATGCTCGTTACCACCCTCTTCTCCAAATGAGAGTCTCCAGAAAGCTTCATCATCATCCCCTCCATAAAACCTGCCTCTATTTATATTAGCATAATGAGTTGAAGTATAATCAGATGGAGTAGAATTCTGCTTCAGTGTGCCAGGTTTTAGCTCTGAGTTGATTCTCATCTGCTTGAACTTGGAAAGCCATGAAAAAGGAGATACATGAGATATGAAAGAAGAAGGCCTAGAAGAAGAAGAAGAAGGAGAAGGCTTTTTTCCACCCCACTTCATAATCTGCTCTTGTTGTTTTGGTGTTTGAAACTCTCTTGATTTGGTGGTGAAGGGTTTATTAATCTTCAGAGAAGATAAAGAGCAGAAGTGAAGTGCATAGTGAGAGTTGAGAGAGTTCTAGCAGTTAGTGGGACGGTTAGGCTGTTAAATAGGAACGTGGGTTTCTTACTGGTTTTTTTCTGCTATGTTTTCAAAAGAGATACCCGCCCCAATTCCTGTGACCACTTTTGCCACTTTTCATGCTTTTTGGTTTGTACACAAAAAAAGATTTGCGCCAAGGGGTGGACCACCTTTTTAGGCCCACACATACACCGTAATAGAAGCAGTTAACCAGAAATTAGGTTGCTTATAGGTTATTATGAACCGGGTACATTGTCATTGTATGAGCTTTTATTTGAAGGACACTTAACATTATACAAGATGTTGTCTGTAACTTTATTGTAACAATAAGAACTAGAATTATAGACCAGTAAATGTCATTTTGTACAGCAGTTACTTCCTACTTAGCTGAATGTAAATGTTGCAGTTCATTTGAATATTAACTTTGTTTTTCACTATTAGTAAAAGGTGGAAGACTAAAGAATAAAACAGTTTCTTTTTGGATTGTGATGGACTGGGAGTGTTTCCTCTTATGATTCTGGCTAGCAAAATCCTTGTCTCATCTTTTTCTTTCCTGGCTTTATTTATTTGCAGTTTTCTCCACTTTTTCTTCTCGGTCAAAGACTCATTGGACATTACTATTGTGACATACTGGCACACATGTTAGTAGCATACACTACTACTACTACGATTAAGCAGAATGTTTGGCGGTTGGGGTGCTCCAAATTTAGTCCTGTCTGTGTAGGCGTGTAAAATGATCCTTTCATAGGCGACCAAAATGTGATATTTTTGTCAAATTTTGCACCTTACTCAATCATAAATATTGTGTTTTCGATACTTGTTCCTCAATCACCTCCTTCATATTATTAGTCGGGTCTCATTGTGATTTTAATCCCCTAAATCTTAATCTGCAAATTAGATCTTCTAGCTATTATAATGGTATTTTGGCTTTCTTGTTAATTTATGGTTAAATATTTAATAAATTATTTTGACATGACTTTAGATAATATTGTATCGATGACAGGGACATTACTATTTCCTCTAGTTTTCAGTATTGAACATATATTACAATAATTAGTATTTAAGGTCCCTTATTTTTTGGAGCCCTGTGCGGTTGGGCCCCTTGAATGGGCCCAGAACCGATCCTGATCGATGATATATTACTTAACACATGACGTGAGTTAATTACACTTTTAACCTCTTTGGTATCACACTCATGATGCATGAATCAAAAGTAGTATTAAATCATGTCAACAAACCTATTATGCTCATGTCAAATTCCATGTTATCATCCATGAAAGTATAATCTATTTGACTGACCTATAAAGAAATAAGTTATACAATTACAATATTAATAAGAACATAGACCTATAAACCTATGTAATTGAATGTGGATAAATGCATCCTCTCATTTTAATAAAGTCATATATACCTGTATCAAAATTTTATATTTTGAAGAAAAATACACACTTCCTTATTTTAATATTTCTAAAAATTTGCCAATCATTTGAATGCGTTAACCATACATGAGAGAGAAAATAAAAGGCAATTTGCAGACTCTGCAGTACTTTATGAAGTCATCCGTGAGCATTCTTATGAAAATGCCGTACTAAAAAGCAATTTTCTTTTTAACTTTTAGTTTGATTTATATAACATTGATCATAAACATTGCGTAAAACTTCTTGCTATTTATCTTTCTGCAATAATATTTTGAGTGAACTTCTGCTAGTAATTGAGTGTCTTCGTATTTTATCATTCTTTGTATTAAAAAAAGTCATAATGTAACTAAGTGTTATTGATTGAGTTGCACAAAAATATGCCTTGTAGCGACTTTTTTTTTTACTTGTATTTAAATTTACACTTTTTATCTTTACTTTATTTACTTCTAATTCTCTAATGAAAAATACACAGTTTTGATCATATTGTTCTACTCAAATCACGCATATCAAAAGGAGATAAACAATGACAATTCAAAGGGCGTGGGCTCCCTCTTCAACAATTATCAAGGATAATGTTGATCCTTTGTGAGCTTCTGTGCCAGCATTACATATGAAGTATTTTAGAAGAAAAATTGATGTGATTATGCAAAAGAAACTTGACACAATATCTACCATTTTAGAAAATGGTCCCTTGTCATAGCAGTTATTATATCATGTGATTCTGATTGTCTCCTCCAAATTATGATGTATGAGCTATTAAGGTCCAACACAAGAAATAAGGTTCTTAGGGTCAACAGGGGAACCTTCATTTCCAAGCAAGGTATAAGACCAAAAAAGCCATAGGGTAGATAAATAATCGGTTAGTTATGAAATTCTAAATTGGTTGTGTTCTATTTTGTCAACAAAAGAGGTCATCAAATTGATTCTTCGGTTGCCGATTTTGATAGATGGCCCAAACCACGAACTACGTACATAAAATAATTTTGGACACAATTTTTTTTCAAGTTATTTCGTTTTCACGCTTACACAATAAATCCTTCAACTCGACAATAAATTCCATTCTTCTTTTTCATTCTGACGTGATCTAGGCATTTTTTATTAACTTGAATTGAAAAAGAATCTTTTCATCATTTCTTTATTATTGCATGAAATGCCATGTATGCATTTGATACTGCAAGAGAAAAAGGGGTATTATTACAATATTATAAAGGAAGAAAATTGCAACTCCTTTTTCTTTGTTTAACTGAATTTCTCAATAATTATGTTTCAACTAATCATTAATAGGAAGACTTATAAGTCCAATTACCTCTACCGGTTTTGTTGCTTAAGAAGGGAAGCCTCTCTTTGCACCCCTTCCCAATTATATGATTAAACATAGTAAAGGGGTCTATTTTTTTATCGGTAAATATTAGTTGTAAATTATTAATTTTTATTAGTAAAAGGGATATAATTCATGATCTTTTTTCTTTTCTTCTCTTTTTTAACTATTCAATCTATCTTATATCTCCTAGCAAAGGATCTATTTATTGTCCCTTCCATGTGAATATATTCCTCTTGATTTAGCAATAATTTTTTTTAAACCATTGCTATTTTAAGCTACGTCTTTGCTAGTCAAGTCAGTTTATGTGTTTATTTTCTGTTTTTATTTTTCATCTTCATTTTTAAATTTTCAAGATTTAGAAAATGTATAGAGAAAAAAAATACTCTAAGATGCCACTGCATTTAAACTTTTTCAAAAAAGATTGAAAATATTGATTTATTGTTTTCAATTTTAAGTTTATTTTTGAAAATATTTTCAGAGAAAATGTTTCCTAAATTTTAAACAAATATATTTTCACTCTTATTTTCTATTTTTTTTATAAAAACAAAAAAACACTCAAACTTAGTTTCACATTTGTAGTTGTGATATTATACATTGTAATTCGAATTACCGAAACCCAATCAATATGCATGTAGGGGACATATTACAGTTATGCTTCCATTTGAAATTTTTATTCTCTTGAGCATCTAACTAATTGAAAACAAGATCAATAGTAATTGAACACCAATCTTTGCTCAGGTTTTGTTTTGGCTGCTTCCTATACCTCCAATGTTTCTTCCTGCACCTATTTTAAGATTTTGGAACACCTAATCTCGATTGTAAAATTACATTCGAGAAAGATCTTTTAGGAGTGTAAAAATTACATTCCGGAATAGGTGCAGGAAGCAAATGGAAGGTGTGAGAAATAATTTCCTTTGTGTTTTCCTAATGGGCTGACTTCTCATCTTGTCGGCCCCTGGGTCAGATTTTTTTTTTCGTTTTCCTAGGTTTGTGCTGGACACCCATTGGCCCAACTTGAGTTAGGTGGAATCACCGAAGCTTCTTGAGGTTGAGGGAGGGGATAGTTGGATCTGGTCTACTTAGGCATTGACATTCGTCCTTGTTGTTCACTCAAAAGTATTTTTTTTCTTCTCTCAATCTTGTTAACTTGTTCAATTGATTGTTTGAAATTGTTGATTGGTCGGGAATTTTATTTCTCTCTTGTTTTTTGAATTGAACGGGACTGTTAATGTATGGAAATTAATTTTATTGTAGAAATTTCAAGGACCGATAAATTATTTTAGTTTTAAAAATGCGAAAGGGTTTAATGTATAGGAAAATTGAAAAAATTAAAGATACAAATGGATTAGTGTAATTTAGCCATCAAAATTAGGCATAAAGGTTCAATTTTTTACCCATAAAATTAGTTTATGAAAATAGGAGTTACAATAAAATAACACGACACTTTTATCATTATTACATGAGGGGAAAAAACGTTTTTAATGACCAGACAAATCTTTTATTAAGTCTTGTCCTATGTTCCTCTAGTTGTGGTGCGTTTTTCAATGAATAAATAAAACCGTAGCTTATATAGACACCTAGTTCTAAGTCTTAACAAACTCTCTTGTCACGGTCTATTAACTAGAAACCTAACGACACAATACTCTGTCCATTAGGTCTTAAGCTTAATACATCAAGTCAATAAGGGGCAATATTAGTGACAATTCACTGTAAAAATAAAAAAAATCTTACACAACAATCAAATGGAGAAAACAATGAGAACCCAAGACAATAACTTGTGCTACTTCTTGGGCTGAAAATATATGGTGGATGGATTGGAACGAAGCAATTGAGAATCATATAGTGTTATTGTCATCGTTAACAATTCAATCGCATCATATCAAACAAGATAAGCTCGACTACCACCATGTCTCAAAACAAAAGTGTCTCACAAAACCTCCAATTAATTATTTTTTTAAATGTGTGCACTCTGTGTGCCTCCACTATGAAGAATATTCATGTAATGGAATTGACCCAAGCAACGAAGCATGAATGTGCGTGTAGTACTTGCAATTTTCCTTTCTCAGGAGAGGTTAATGAAAACAGCTTGGAATAGTGCGGTCAAGAGTGGCTTTGATCATTGCATTAAGAATGATAGAAACAACTTATCATAACAATCATTATTTTTTGGGCTTTTTGGACCATTTTGAAACATAATTCGAGGATTGGATCTCTTCAACTGAAGAAAGAAACGTATAATTATCAAAAATCACAAAATTGTTTTTTTTTCCTTCTTTTGTTGTCAAAATTAAGTGAACTTAGAAGGAATTCGAAGGTGTGGGAATAGAAAGTAAAACTAAAAGAAACCAAATATTGTTTGGTCTAACCTTTTTAGAGATTAAAACTTATTTTAAATTTAAATTAAAGATAAAAATTATAATTATTTAATTACTCCATAATTTTTTAACATAAAATTTCTTTAGTATATTATATTATCATTAAATCTTAAAATTTGAATAGAAGTAAAAAACTCATAAAGCTAATTTCTAGAAAAGCTTTTATATCTTGTTTAACCCAATTTCTTCTTTTTTTAAGAAAAAGCCTAAAATAAATTGGACTAAATATTAAATACTACACATGATGAGAATAATGAAGTAACGGATAAAATTTAATATTAAATACTACACATGATGAGACTAATGATGTAACGGATGAAATTTATGTATGCAAAAGTGTACAAACACATGTTCTATTGATATTAGATTTTTTTTCCCAACTATTCCCTCCAATGGTGAGACTATCCTCTGGCATTATATTTTTGATTCTTGTGAATTTCATGTTTCTATATTCCATACTAAATAACATCTTGCTACTTAATTTATCTTTTAAGAGTTTAATCTAAATATATAGAAAGTATAAGAAAGTATAAAATTGTGTTATCTCATCTAATTATGAATTGTCATTTGAATTATTTTAAAATAGTTATTAAATTTATCATACTTATGGACTTTAAGAGTTTAACATTAATACACTAATAATATAAAATTATATTATATTATCATCTAATCACAAATTACTATTTGAATTATTTTTAAATAATTATTTTAAAAATTAATAATTTTTTTCATACATTTTAGATTGTTATTGAATCCCCGGGTAATTTACACCCTTGTAAAACTTTCAACCTCCATCTATTTTCTTTTTTCAATGGAACATTCAATATTTCAATTTATCTTCATATTCTTTTTATTGTCATATATATAATAAAGAAACATTAGATTGCTATTATTATGCTGCCATCAACCAATGACAATAATCTAATAATCTAATCAAAACAAATCAAATTGCGCCTCCTTTGGCGACCCCTCATGTCATTTCATACGTGCCACTATGCCAAAGAATAATATGTTAGGCCCATCATCCTCCACCGCTCAATGGAAGCAAGCAATTACTTTAATCTCCAAAAATAGCACTCATCTTTGAATTGCCTTAGCTTTTTTCTCACTATCTTCATATCATATGCTTAAGAATATTTTAAGGTACCTACCCATTATGACGACACATATTGATGTCTGTTTTTTTTCCTAGCACATAGGAATGGAACAAAGAAAGGAAGAGTCAAGATGAAAGAGCATCTATTGTGTGATCCACATTCGTTCTAACACGTTAGGCAGAAAAGTTAGTGACATCATAGCGTCCAAATAATAGAATAGAACATTCATATACTTCACGGGCCAGAATTAAGTAGCTGAAAATGTTAACACGGAATAATCGTGCATGCAACACGCTTGAGGCTAACTCACATTGAAATCTTAGACACAACAAACGGTATCTGAAGTGAAAACTACAAATTTGATGACTGAAAACATGAGAACAAAGAGAATTTATTCTACCCCGCTTTATGCAAAGATTACACCTCACAACTAGATAAATAAAGTTATAACAAACTAAACTATCTTAACGTTTAAACACTTTCCCGCGGTTTAAATCAGTTTAAATTTTGTGACACCTTTTCCATGCTCAAATAAAAAACTTTATTAACAAGAAAGTTGACATATCAATGACCTACAAATTAACAAAAACCAACCAGTAGCCCTCATTGGGAAAATGCAAGTTTTTATATCCAAAATGTATCGTTACTCTAATAAAATAGAAAAGAAAAGTGCTGTTTATTCAAGGAACAAATTGAGCACAATAGCACACATTTTGACTCCATGTAAATTTAACAAAACAAGTTTAAATTGTATGAGTTAAACATAAATGGAGCATGAATCATACATATAAAAAAGTAGCATTACTCTTAAAAATCCAATAAATTGCCAACGGGAGGAGTAAAGCACAGAAGAAATAAAACGCCTGAGGTGGTCTAATAATTCCAATTTAGAACACTTTATATTCTTTCTCGCAATAACTGATTACAAATGGGTTGAAGCTAACTGTTCAACAACGCATCATTCTCTAAGTCCTTAGAACACATATCTGGTATTCCTATACTTGATGACTTTAAATTTCAATGAAAGAATCGATAGAGTTACAACAAAAATCGGGAACACAACAAACAACTATAAAACAGGAACAGAAATGGACATTGGAAGTGAAACATCACTCACAAAGGTTGTAGTATTCCTGGTTGAAGCTGAATCGCTAGCAAATACATAACCTACACCTAATCCACCATAATGTAGAGATGCATTTTCGCATCTCTGAAACACTCTAGCAAGTGAAGCTGCCTTTCTTCTTGCCCTCTTTGTACCTGTAAAGAGCAAGGTTTGAAGCAATCCGGCCAAAGCCGGTGCCCTAACCACTCTTTCAGTTGCAGCTGCACCTCCACTCCTGCAGAGCTCCAACAATGCTGCAACTGCATTCTCTTTACCTCTAGGCGTTCCACAACGCATCATTCCTATCAATCCGGCTACTGCTGCTTCCTCCCTCACCACCGCCATGGCGCCAACAGGCTGCCGAACAATCAAGGCCAAGGCACCAGCTGCTTCCTCAGCAACTCCTTCATTCCTCAAAGCCACAACCATAGCTTTCACCGCCCCTGCCTCTATCATTCTCAAACAATTCTCAGTGTGAGTGGAGAGATTAAACAATGCTGTGACAGCATCCTTCTTTCCTCTTTGAGTCCCCTCTTGCAACAACCAAGCCAGTGCTTCAACAGCTCCCACATTATCCGCAATTCTTTTCTTATAATCATGGACAGCAGAGAGGCTGAACAATGTTGCAGCAGCATTCTCCCTTGCCTCAGTTGTATGCCCAAATCGCAACACCTCAACTATTGATCCTAAACACCCTTCCTCCTCCATGATCATGCTTTTATTTCTTTCAAAAATGGATAGGTTGAGCAGTGCCGTCACAGAATTCTCCTGTGCAACAGCATTAGGTGAGGAAAGCAAGTTCCTAAGATGAGGAATTGCCCCGGCTTGCGCAATGAAGGCACGGTTTTCCTTTCCAGTTTTGGCCAACAATCTTATCTCCCTAGCAGCCACAGTCTGTGCAGCTTGTGACCCATCCGCAAGCTGCTGAATGAGAAGCGTGGTCGTCCCTCGGTTAGCTTCGAGGGAAGCTTTGGAGGGACAAGCTGATACAAACATCTCAACAGATGCATCAACCCCCTCAGGTGGATCATAGGGTACTCCATGTGCACTGCACCACTGCATAATCAAATTCCTAAGAGCGCGATTAGGAACAAGCCTATTATGCGAAAGCAATTGCCCCGTTTTTGGACAAGTACAATGCCCTTCCTCCATCCACCTCCGTATAGACCACCTATCATAAGTTTGACCAGTGGAAATTATCACAGGATCACACATCAAATCCAATGATATCGGACAACAAAAGTCCTTAGGAACAGTCAAAAACGTTTCAGCAATTTCCTGAGCAATCAACCTCTTCCTCCCCTTCTTTTGAATCTCAACTTCCAACTCTTCCTCAAACCCAAACAACAAAAACCTGCAATACCTTGTGATAGCCACCATCCCATTAAGCACAGGAACCGTAGGCTCAACATCACCCTCGTGGTTCACAATCTGCTCCTCCAAGGCTTCAATCTCCACCCTACAACTCTTAGCATCAAGAATCCTCAGTTTATCCACAAAGAAACACCTCAAGTCCTTAGAATCGGGAACCCTCCCACTCTCAAACTCTTCAAGAAACCAAAAGAACCTTATCCTAAGAACATCATCTTTCTTATCTATGAACAACTTAGCCCTTTTGGACTGTCTCTGCAACAAGTCAATCTGTTCCCTAACATCATCACTGATGCCAACTTCCCCAAAAGGAAAAACATCCAAAAGGGTCGAAAATTCTTGGCTCAAATCATGGAAGTGACCAGAAACACAATGGTTCTGAAGCAGCAGCCACAACTTGCTCGATTGGGCACAGTAATCAAGAAGAATCTTTGAGCGGTATAGAAGCAGATAGAACTCCTTTAAGCACAGCACCGCCGTCGGGGGAAGAGCTCCGGGGCCGGCGGAGTCTTTCAGACACTCCAACATTGACCGGAAAATCTCAACTTTTCCGATGAGGGCACGCGAGTTCCGGCGCTGGAAGGGGAACCGGTGGCCGGAGAAGCAGGACGCTACGTCGCCGGCGATGGAGATAAGAGTCTCCAGCAGCGCCACGTCGGAGAAGTCGACCGGCACCAGAAACGCCTCCAGCGACGGCGACCGGCGCCGCCGCAGCGACGAGAATATAGCCGCCGAAGCCATCTGAGATTATTCTTTTTTGTTTTCAAAAAACTTGTGTTACCCAGATGATGGTTTCAGGAACTGAGCAGTTCCCCGAAGGAAAGGAGAGAAATTTCGAAGGCCGAGAGATATGGGTGTGGAAACGGTGGTGGCATACTATGAAACAGTTTGGCTGTGGAAAATTTGAAGGGTATAAAATTAGCAAGGGAAGAAAACAAGAAGAGATGAAGTTAGGATTGGATTAAGTTATGCTAATAATTTCGGCCGAACCGCGTACGAATGAGAAAAGGTGGGAACAGAGGGACTGAATTTCCAAAGACTTTTGTTTTCGGGTGATAAATAATTAAATTTTTTTCCCTCATTTTCTCTATCTAGGAAATTCCATTCAATGCAGCCGTCCAGAAAATGACCTTCCTTATTAGTTTGACGGATGATTATGGAGTATATTTTGTATTCAGATTATTATGGCCCATTTAATTATTTGTTTCTTTTAATTGTTTAACTTTGCTGTAACTTGTAAAAGAAGAAGGAAGATGACGATCATAGGGACACCAGGATGAAGCCTGAAGGGTTCGGGTTTTATTTTTTTATTTTTTTATTTTTTACTTTTAGTCTGAAAAATAAGCAGGGTTTGGTTGGAAATTGAAAATTAGATTCTGCAGTATAGTTTTGGGGTTCTTGATAAGACATGGCCCTGAGACTGAGGAGTGGTCAGAGTTTGTTGTGAAATAGGGCCTAGTGGGTATAATATGAAAGAAAAATGTTTGTTTAACATCCCATGATATACATGGCAAAAGAGAAGAAAATGAGAAAAAATCTTTTATTAGAATTATGATATAATAAAAATATAGATGAGAGTTATTGAGAGGATGTATAAAATAAAAGAGTGTTTATATATTTTTATTGTTATTATAATGTGAATTGGGTATCTCCCAAGGGGTTAGGTTTAATGCAGGTTGTTTGGGTTTTGACCTTCATTTGCAAAGTAAAGGAGGGTGTGATGTCCTTTTTCAAAACAATTAATAATAAAGATTTGGTAAAAAAAGAATAATTTTGATTAAGCTAATTATTTTAAGTATAATTTTTTTTAGTGCATGTCTCACGTTTCTTTAAAGAAATATTTAATTTTTAGTATAAAAAAAATCATGTTACAAATTGATTTTTTTATTAAAAAAATCAACTAAGCACACACTCAAATTATTATTTAAAATTATAAGAAAACATATTTCTCTTAAAAATTAGATAAAATGTGCATTAAGTCACTATTAAAAGGAAACTTTTAACCTAAATACGCATCCAGTTCTAAAGAAAAAAAACATTGTTAAATTTATTTTTATTTTAATATTATATTAAAGAAAATGAATTTAGTAAAAGATAAATTTATTAATTTCAATAAGTATTAGTAACTTTAAAAAATTATGAATATATCAGAGTAAACTCTCTAACATGAACAGAAAAATAATGCCAAGAAAAATAAAAACCTTAAATGAGGAAAAGAGGTATTTAACTATTAATACACCTCCTTTGACTTTATTGTTATTTAAAAATAGATACATCTATGTCCTACGGCAAATGACATGGATATATCATCTATTGATATTGTTTAAATGGTAAAAATGTTTTACAATATTAAATTCATGTTCTCATTTCGTGTATGTTTGGTATCGTACCTAAAACGCACATACGAAATTAAGATGCAAGGCAGAATCAAACACCCACTTCAACTTTGGTTTTGCATTTTTATCATAATTTCTTAGAACCGTAACCATACATGATTATATGAACATACACTAGATGGGCATGCATGTGAAATGTGCATTTCTATCTTAATTTGCTTGCCAATTAGTGGGAAATGTTGGAAGATCTCTTAGACTTTTCCTCTGCTTAATTTGTTTCTTACGTAGTAATTAATTAAGTAGGGCCAGTCAACAATATAACATTTGTTGCTCCTCAGAATGAATTGATGAAGAGCCACATAAAGTCACCCTTTCAAATACGCACCCAGGGCTAAGGCACTTTAATTTTCAAACGGGCTTTTAAAACACAGTAGTACTACTTTTACATGTTTTTTTTTTTTTTTCAAATAATAATCTCTAACCAGTAACCTATCCTCTCCATTAATGTGTTTCTATTATTTGACCGCTAAGAATTAAGATGGAAGGAGTTGTTTAAAGCTAGGTAGCACATGCATTAATTGCCTCTTCCGTGACTGAAAAATGCAGATGACTTTTGGACCAAAGCCTTTTGTTCTCTTAACAGAACAGTGGTGTGTGGTGTGGCTGAGTTTAAGATTTCAAATGTGTTTTTGACAGATATGTAGATGTAAGAAATTGAAATGTGGCAACTAAAAAATCTTTTATATAATTAAATCTATATAGCTTGCTGCATGATCTTCTACAGTACTACTAATAATATGTAAGTAAGAAAGCGACTAAGTGCAATCACAGTAAGTATTTTTTTAAAAAAATGAATTTATGTAGTAGTATTTTTTAAAAAAGTACTCTTTAATTACTCCCCCCGACAAAAGTACTTACTTCAAAAGTACTCTTTAATTTTTACTAAAACTGCTCCCACAATAAAAAAAAATAATCGAAAAAAATTACAACTAGTTTTTTTATAATATTTTTGAAATGCGTATGTAAAAGACGATAAATAATTATAATTTATAATAATATATAAAGATAACATTAATTTTTAGTACACATATTTTAAACATATTACGCTTCAATTGTTATGAATACCCTATGATTGCACACTCTACAGTTTTAATTTTCTTTCCAAGTAAAATTATGTAATAAATAAAAAAAGAGAAGAGATATTTCACTAAAAATAGTTAGTTTTTTTATAGATATTATTCACCAGCAAAATTGCTAAATCCTCTGTAATAATGTTATAATAAGTAAAGGAAAAAATCGTATTAGCAAGTAATGAAGTTGAGGACATGTGTTTTGTGGACAAAATAAAACATTAAATGTAATTGAGCTACCAAACAATAAATTGATCAAGTCAAGATATATTTTGGACTAGCTCGTAGGCCGAAAGCCCAAAGTTCATAAATTTTGCTTGTCCGTTTCAAGTTTTTATCATTTTATATATATAATTCAAAAAAATTAAAAATATCGATTTCCACATAGAATTCGTTTTTAATTTTAAAATTATCGTAAAACCATGTATGTATTTTCAATTTTAGTTTATATAGTTATACATGGATGTATTTCTTTCTTTGTAACGTGTCTTATGAACCTTGTGAGTTTTTACTATTTTAAAATTGACACTCAAATTTCTTTCATTAACATTAATATAACAAGAAATTTATAAATGACAACTAAAAACATATTTATTAATCAAATTAATTATTAAGCTTTTCTTAAAAATAAAAAAAATTCCAAAAACTTACTATATATACCATGTATTCTCTATTGAAATTTATTTTTATTATCAATGAAACAATAATATTTTTATTATTTTTATTAAATATTTTAAATTTAAATTTT
>PYAF01005672.1:1694689-1738863 GCA_007407185.1 Glycine tomentella
TCAATTTACTTCAAATCTTAAGTGTTTCTCCTTATCATATTTTCTATATTTCTTTAAATAACCTTATTTGTTTTGAATTAGTTAAGATTCAAATTAACCTTCTTTTGTTTGCTTTTTAGATTCATGCATATCATGTTTCTTTGTTATTTCATTCTATTAATTATCATATATTTTTTATATTTCTTTAAATAACCTTATTAGTTTTGAATTAGTTAAGATTCAAATTAACCTGTTTCTAAAAAAAGAAGATGAATAAAAAAACAGAACAAATAATCATTCAGTACTCTATGAAAATGTAACTCTTTCATTTCTTGCATATCATGTTTCTTTTTTATTTCATTCTATTAATTTTATAGTTAACCTTAGCTAGTGTTAAATAATATGTGATCACTGAGTCAATTATAAACTGCAATGAAATCCTATGTACTTTGTAAATCATTAATCATATCTGTTATATAATTGGTAGAAGTATAAAATTTGTGATCCTCGACCTCCTCTAAAGAAGAAATTCATGCACCATGCATCCAATTAGTTATTACATCATATCAGACAATCATAACTACGAACATGTCGTTAATTACTCTTCAGCAGCAAATTAATAAATCATCGTCAATTAATTAATACTCATTTTGAAAAGCAAAAATATATATACACAGAACTTTTTCTTTTATAAATCCGGTTACAAAGCCAGAAATCCATTAACACAAATCACCACTTATCAAAACAAAAGAAGAAGAAACATAGTAAAAGAAACCCAGCTTGTCATGCATGCATGCATACATTTTCACCCTACCCTCTACCACAAACCAGAACCCCAATTAAGCACGATGGAATCAATACATATATTACTCACAAAATCACAACAAAAATTATGGAATCCCTTTATTCATGCCCACTCACCTTATATCAAAACTCCACCCACCAAACCCACCACTCCAACAACAACAACGTTATTCACCGACTTCATCGTACACCCTGCAGAAACACCCACCGGCAAGGCCTTCCCCTCGCTGTCATCGTCGCCGCCAACAGCGCCATCGTCCGCCGCCGTGGAATTCCCTTTATCAGCCTTCGGCAAACCCTTTTTCGCCAACGCCGGTGCCGGTGCCGGCGCCTTGCTGGGAAGCACTAGGTCAAGAGGGAGAAGCACCTTGTCCACCTGGTATATGGCCAACTTATTGTCGGAGTAAACGGTTCCGGTGACGGAGGCGTTGACGGCGCCGGTGGCCATGCTGACCTGGCTGCCGCCGTAAGTGGTGACATTAAGTTGCAGCCTCTGAGGGTCATCACCGGCCTGCGTCTGAACCGGGTTGGTGAGGGTATCAAAGTTTGAGATGGAAATGACGGAAGAGAGAGTGTGGAACTGTAAGAGCTCCACCTTCTGTCTATCAGTGAGAGAGTTGAGGAACCCTGCTTTGAGTTTGGAGAAGGCACTGTCTTCGGGTGCAAATAGGGTTAACCCTCCTGAGCTTGAAGTTACGAGCTGTGAGTTGAGTTGGTTTATGAGTTGTGTGGTTTTGAGAAGGCGAGTGAGGACTGAGAACCTTTTGGCTTTTCTTAGGATTTGGACTATGTCAATGGTGGGGCCCTTAGGGATGATGGTGGTGGGTGCGGGGGCCCCACTTGGGGTTACTGGGACAAGAGGAACAGTGTTGATCCCTGGCGCCGGCGCGGTTGCCGGAGGGGATTGGAGTGCCGGAGACGGCGGGGAGGGTTGGGATAGTGGTGGTGATGGGGGTGATGGTGATGTTGTGGGGGGTTGAATTGGTGAAAGTTGGGCTGAAGTGGTGTAGCATAGTGCTAGTAGTAGAATTGTGGTGGGAATAATGAAAGATTGAGATTCTTGCATGATCCTCATTTCTAGGGTTTTGGCTAGGGTGAATGATAGTGTGTGGGATGTTTTTTTTTAAGACTACTATACTGCTTATTTTGGAGTGCTGGGGTGTGAGAGAAGTGGGAGAAGGAGTTGCCTTTTATATATTTTGGAGGGTGGAAGGGAATTGAATGTGATATCAATGATTGGAAGGTGCAATGGTTTAGTTGGAAAGGTATACCTAGTTGTAAAGAACAAATCTCCTTTGCTTGTCACGGAAAGGTGGTGCATCATATATAGTGTGATTTATAACTGGTGAGGGGGAGGGGATATTTTTGAACCCATGGTATGTTAAAGTGTACATGCAAGGGAACTATTAATTTTGCTTTCACATCATTGTTGCAATCAGTTGGATGCATGAGATAAAATATAGGTGGAAAGGGGACGATGAGTCTGTATAATAGGTTTAGAAGTTCCATCAAGTAGCTAGCCGCTAGGGGGAACAAAAACCCAATATGGTAGAAATCTTAAGTGGCGTTGTCTGAGAGAGATTTAGGTAAGGATGGAGGGCCTAATCATATACCTGAATTATGTCATACTACCTATATCTCTCCATTTGATTATATCATCCCAAAACAATATAAATGGTTAGTTTGGAGAATATATTATTCATAAAACAAATTTTATTAATAATTTCCGAGGATAGTAAGTTTATTATCACATATTTTTTAGTATGTGTATAACTGAATAAGTGCACCTAAGATCTAAAGACTTATAATGAATTAAAGTTTTTGAGGATGTGTATAACTGTATAAGTGCACCTTCAATTACTTATAAAGATAATTTTTTTCCCTTAACAAATTTGGGTCTATCCTTCTTCACATATATAGCAATGGTGCTTTTAATTGGGAGAAGCAATTTTCCTAATACTATTTAATGCTACATTACTTGTATTGATTATTTAACATAGTTTATTTTTATATAAAAAAATGAATGCTACGCGTCCAACATTATAGACAACTAAAGCGATTCAGGAAGTTTAGTTTATTGCCAACTTACTATAAGAAAAGGTTTATTGTCAACTTTTTCTGAGCCATCAAGTGAAAAGCCTTAAAATGACAAATCACATAATAGATAAAGATAATGGAGACATCTTTAATAAATGTAAAAGAAAAGTGATGCGTAACTAACATTTTAAATTTTTTTAAAGATCCAATAGTATTAAATGATAAAAACATTTTGAAATGTTTGCTAATGGTTTTTCTTTGGTGAGTTATCATGATAATTATTTTAAGTATTAATTTCTTTAAGTTTGCGGTTATACCTTATTTTAGTTTATTTTAAAAAATAATTTTTATTATTGTCAAAACATAAATAATCTCATGAACTTTATCTAAATTGTAAGTGATAATTTATTAACCACGTTTAAGACTTAGCAAATTTACACATTTAATAATTTTTTTGAGTAAACTATATTCTGCTGTACTGAAAGATATTAGTCTCGTATTTAAAGTGTGGAATTCTAACATAAAATTCACAAGTACTTAAACTCTCTCAGACTCTAGCGACTAGTTTTTGTGGCATAATTCTTTGATGGTTCTTATATATCACATTTATTAAAACTTAGTAAAGACACAAGTTTTTAAAGCTTTTACGTTTAGTGTCAACGGATTTTGTCTTGTAAAATGTACTTATACATCTTTATGATTATTATTAGATAGTTATACATATTTCCTAGTGTAAGAATATTGATCTATGCAACTCATAGACGAGGGAGTGGAAGATGATTCCGAGCGGTGCATATAACTGAACAGCACAAAACTAAGCAAAAACAAGCAGATATTCCTTTTATCTTTGACAATAAAACAATCACATATTTTTTCGCTTGATGACAAAACAAGAACAGAACAAAGGTTCACATAACTCACAAACACCACTTTTGCTACTCAATACACAGGTCAAGAAGAAAACAACAAAAACAGAACTCCACAACAGTTGCGTGCTTGTCCTCAAAACATATTAGAAACTCTGGAGAAATGGATGTTCTTCAACACGACATTGTAGCTGCTGCTGCAAGAAGTGCAACTCCAAAGGACACCAAGGTTGTCCCATGAGTACTAACCAAACTCATGGCACCAGAACTGTCCTTGGCTGCCTGAGCCTGGTCATCATCTTCTGCTGAAGCGTTGTCCTTATCAGCTTTAGGAGCTTTAGCCACAGCTGGTGCTGGAGCTATAGGCTTAGGCTTAGAGAAGTCCAAAGGAATGAGCACCTTGTCCACATGATATATGGCAAGTGTCTTATCAGTGTACACAATGCCTGTGAGCGTGGCATTCACCACCCCAGTTGAAATGTTTACACTGTTACCATATGCTGTCACGTTTAACTGATACCCTGTCGGGCTGTCACTGGCCAATGTGAGCACAGGGTTGCTCAGAGCATCAAAGTTGGAGCTGGACACATAAACGGGAAGAACATGATACTGAATCAGTGCCTTTTGTTGCCGGTCTCCCAGGGAGTTGAAGTACCCTGCTTTCAGTTCTGAAAATGCTCCATCATCTGGTGCAAGGATGGTTAAGCCTCCGTTTTTCGAGGTCACAAGCTGTGCATTCACTTGGTTGATGATTTGGGTTGTTTTCAGCAACCGGATTAGAGTGTTGAATGACTTGGCCTTCCTTAGGATCTTCACAATGTCTTGGCTTCCAGAAGAGTCAACTCCTGAAGATGGAGACTGGGGTAATGAAGGCACTAAAGGTTTTGCCGGCGCTGGAGCCAGAGTGGCAGGGGCAGGTTTTGCTGGGGCTTTAGGGGCTGCAGCTGGTGACTGAGCTAAAGTGGTGATTGAGAAAATAGTGGAGAGTAGAAGGAGTGAGAAGAAGAGAGTTTGCTTCATATTCTTGTTGGTAATTGAAGGCTGCCGCTAAATTGAAAATGAATTGGAAGTTGCTATTGCAAAGAATGTTTTGATGTGTGGAAGCTGGAATGGAGGAGGGTGCTTATATAGTCGCCAAGTGAATGGTGATTAGGTACAAAGGTTCAGTTGTAAAATAACATATGGTTGTATTTTGTGGGGATACCATTTCTCCATCTGTTAGGAATATTAAGGTGGTATATCGATGCAGATAAAGTTGATTGAGAAGTGGATTTGGCTGCTGTGTTGTTTGTCCTTTTGCTTGAAATGCAGGGAAAATTGAATGAGAAAAGAGATCTCAATTGGTTGTGCTTGTGCTGAGCTGATGAAAGATGCACAGTAGTGCAGAAAAAGGAAGCGCCCTCTATTATCATTCGGGTAAGCAGATGTGAAATCAAATCAATCACAGTTAAGCAAGCTGTAGTAACTGTTAAACCCTTATTTTTTTTTTTTATCATTTGTTTAATTAATCATAAAAAAGCCAGGTTGGAAAAACTAATAAAAGCCTCACTTCCCTCTGTCGAATAATTAATCATAACAGAAGTCAATTTATTGTAGCAGTCAGGGAGATAAGTAAACCATATCAAAGCCAGGTTCCTTAATCATAATATTCTATTATGGTTTATATACTCTCTTCCTTCTTAACAATTCATCAACACAACACTGGTTTCTAAGCTTCAAGTACTTATGAAATAAATACAAGCGAAAAAAAGATTATTTTGCTTTCAAGTTTCAACTAAATAGAACATAAGCAAAAAATGCTGCTATTCATAGGGAAAGATCTAGAGATGTTAAAAGAGAGATTGTTTTCTATTTGTTATCTTAAATTGGTTTACTAATTTCTCGTCTTGTGATCTCTATACAAACAAGTTGAGTTATGCTTAGAAGAAAGACTCACGTGAAATAATTCATTGCAGTGTTAATTTGGTTGAACAATACCCCTGGACACCCCGAGAACAAAACTATTTTGAAACCCTTATGATCAATTCCAAATGGGATTCCTACTCTGTCCAAATCAAATTCCAGAAGAAAGATCATCTAGGAAGAAAAGGATCGTCTTCTGTTTCTTTATCCTTTCACACAGAAGTTTAGCTCTTCCATTCACAATCTCCTCACCAAATTTAAACCTAACTTGTTCCCAAGCTAGCACTCCCTGTATCTGCTTCAGGTCTGGCTTTTCTGTAACAATTGCCATCACAGTAAGATCAAGCAAGTTATCTCTCATTACTCTAGACCTCAATTCGATTGTTTGTGCACGAACTGGTTGATCCATAAACCCATGACCCCAACCATGTTATTTTGGATTTGTAAGAGCTTCCATAGTGTCTTCCAGAGCCCAGTTTATCAATCCGGAGACATCATAACAATTGGAAATTATTGCTTGCTTTAGAGGTAAGAAACATGCAAGAGGTACAGAACAATCCAAATTTTGCTATTGCTGAGTGGTTCCTCTAATTGGGATTCCAAGTTGTGCTTGTCACTGAGAGGACATGTTTGCTTCTTAAAAGTTTTAGCAATTGCAAGAGCAGCCCCCATTGAATATTAATATCTGCTTCCCTAATTTGGTATGCTGTGAAGAACCAACTTTTGAATATATTTAATATATATTTAAATAATATATTCACATACAAGTCTAATAAGTTAAATGCATGATTATATGATTATATGAGTCTATATAGACCGGAGTCCAATAACTTGTTATATTACTAAGATTCTCTTTATGCTCACATTTGATAGCTCTTGGTATAAGACTTCAAACATCCAACACTAAATCTTTTTCTATCAAATCCCTTACCTCCGGCACCAACTATCATATAAGTTAAGTGGAGGTTATATTGAAACAAATTAAGTTTAGTTTATAGATCGAAGGGCTTGAAGAATTAAAGTCTGAAACCAATAGATATAACCCAATGATTTTTATACAAGCTGAAGCTGCAGGTTGAGAGAAAAATAATGGGTAATTATTTTCACAAACTTCATGAGCTATGTATGTTACATCCGCGTAAGAGGACTTGCCAGGAAGTGCCAAATGTTAGGTGGCTTCATTGCTTAGGAAGCACTTAAAAAAAGAAAAATGTTGGCGAAATAGAACATTCTAACACACTCTAATATATGCAAATATAAATTGGAGAGCACACGCCACTGTACATATGAAGTGTGTATATGATGGGAGTACCGGGCACATTTTCTCTCCTGTGTTCATTCTTATATAAGACGAGGGCTAGGAAGATACTTTTTAACACATTCCTTTAAACATACATCTATCATTAGTTGAAATTTATTGAAAATTACAAAATCATAAAAGAGAGTTATTAAATATGATATAAGACCCACTAACTTATGTAATTTTTAAGAAATTTCAATCAATAAAAGATAATATGTTCAAAAGAGTATGTCAAAAAATGTTTTAGTAACATTTCTCTTTTTATATTTAACATATTATGATTGCTATAAAACTTAACTATATCATAATAACACATTGATCGAGTCAATCATACTAAGAAGAATAATTAAAAATGAAATTATTGAACACCTATATCAATTGATACAAGATTATTTTAGTTTAAGTAATGATTTCAAAATCAATTCTTACATTACATTAAATATCCAAATGGACAGCTTTACATATTATGGCACTAGAGAGTAACAAATAAAAAAAGGCTTCAAACAATAAAACCAATAAACAAAAGAGTGAAGCTTTACATATGATGACACTAGAGAGGAACAAATAAAAGAAAGGCTTAAAACAATAAAACCAATAAACAAAAGAGTGAAGAAGCTGCCAGGAAATGACCCATTGGCTAATTAAACAGCATTGCTAGGAAGTATCTAGATGCCTCAGTTGTTAACTCGTGAAGCTGTCACTGCCAGGCAAGGATTTAAAATTAATACTACATTACCTGCATGTAAGCTTCTGCAATTTAATATTCCAGATTTTGAAAACCGAAACCGAAGGGCAAGTTCATTGGTCGGAATACTAGATATTCCCTTTCCCATGTTTTAGATACCTCACGGGTGGTGGCTAATTTTTACATAACTCTTCTGCTCTTTTTGAACCAAAATTATTGATGTTTTAGTTTTCTTTTTCTTTTTTCCAAAGTTATTGATGAGTAAATATCTTCATTAAATATGATTTTTGTTGTGTTCAAATATGATTAAATATTTTCATTAAATACTTATGTACATCATCATCCAGGATGAATATCCCAGAAATGCTGACTCTAGTAGGAGGGATGACTTGTTTTTATGTATATCTATGCCACAAGATATCATTCAAAACGAACTCTGGAACAACCGACTCGCCTCAATGACACCGGGTCATCAGAATGACGCTTAACTCACTCCATGACCGAGAAGATGAAGCGATTGGAGGCACAATACGAAATAATACCCTAAAGACGTGGTGACAGGGTTTGACTGACATGTGAGACGCACACAATCTTGCACCACATACTACGTAGACTTATATAGGCTCCAGTGCTCCACAATGGTGTGGCGAAAAGTATCTAATAAGATTTCAACACGTTAAAGATATTGTCAAAGACATCATGTATAAATAGGAAATGAGTTACATGACTCACCAAAATTCATGATTACATGTTTGGCTTCGAACTAAAACGCTCCACCCTCTCTTTTTGGTATTCTCCTACATGAACAACTTATTTAATAAAAATTTAATGCAAAAACATTTAAAATTTATTAAATTTGTTGAAATAAATTTAATAAAATAAGCTAACAATACTTAATCACACAACGGAAATACATATCAGGCAGAAAACTGCACTCTGCGCTGAATCCTAATAAAAACAAACTTTTTTACAATAATAGTAATACATGAGGATTCTACAATATTAAACACTTTATCAATATTTTTTTTTTATTTTTTTATCATATTATAAATCTTATAATATTTATATTTTTTTCTATCATCAGGTGTCTAATGACATTCCAAAGTGTCCATTTTTTTTTTCCTTATGAGAGAAATTCGGTGAGAAAGTCTAAATAAAATAAATCCAGAAAGTTTCAACTTAAACTCCTCGTTATTAGGCCAACGTTGACGGGCACGTCCAGAGAATATTCTTTCTGGGTTTTCATTTTGTCGGACAACACTTGTTGATTCTCAGCTACTAACAGAATTTTACAACCTTTGTGATCATTTCCAAACGGTATTCCTATCTCACCAAAGTTGATTCCGCCCCAAAGGTCATCCAACCTCATCAAACAGCCCGTCCCTCTCAACTCTCCTGGTCATTATCTTCACCACTTGGTGCTTTCTCGCATAACTTGATCCATACAGTCCAACTATGGTAATATTTGGTTGCCTCAGAGCAGTTATTATTTCATCAACAATTAAGGTGCATTTAGCGGACGGAAAAATCTGATTGCATTTGCCTGCACTAAATGAGTACTCACAACGAGGAGAATTGCAATCGCCTGCGTTAAGTGATTCCTCATAGGGATCCTCCGAAGTTGGAAAATAATTGCAGGGCGCGCAGTTGGAGGGTATTCGTCCTAATTTGGCCCTTATTGCTATTTGTACCTCATTACTATCATCCATCCTCACTTTCCTGAAAAATATGAGTCATAGCTGTCAGGCAATTGGGTGTTTCTGAAACTTAATTTCTCTCAATATATAGCTCCCATTTAGTTTCTAATAGTGAAATAGAACAGTAAAGAAAAGTTTCTTACACTTTGCCCCGACGGCGACGGACTGCTATGCTTGTGATGGTTGCTTGTTCGCGTTCAGTCTCATGCATTATTAACGTACAAGAAAATAGTGAGTTTCTTCTATGAATGTTTACTCAAACATGCCTTATGTTTTTCTTGCTGCTATTTCATCAGTTCCGGGATTTTATAGATATGAAGTGCTTGCTTCTCTCCCTATTCGGTTTGGAGCGAAGTGGAGTGGAAAAGAAGGATTAATAAGTACGAGAGTGGAAGATGCAAAGAAAAAGCCTAGCTTATAGAAGCAAAAATAAAGAAAAGAACCAAGTTTCTGGGAAATGCTCCTCTGGCTATGCAACATTGCTAGGAAGTGTTAAAATATTACTGTGTTGTTGACTCGTGAAACTGCCAGGCAAGGATTAAAAGTGGAAGAGAAAAGGTAGGAACGCCCTAATATGTTCTTTTAAACATATTCTATGGTTGATTAAAATGTATTAAATATACACGTAACTAACCACTTATGCAGATGGACGTGAAGTGTACGATTCTAGCTTATATATGTATGCGAATCTGTTTTCTTAATAAAAGTCTTTATCTAATTTATTTTTTAAAAAGTTCTGTTCAATCATATGTCTCAGGTAGGTTAGATAGTAGACTCCTTTCAAATAACTGGCCGGCCTATATATTTTTACTTTTACTGAGAGGATTAGAAGGAATTAAAGATGATGTTTTTAAGCATAAGGACAATAAAAGAAATTTTTTTATAATTATAAGAATTAAATGAGTAAATAAACTAAAACAAAGCTCTTTTTGTCAAACTACCTTTATTAAACAAAGTTGAAATGTAGTTATAAATTAATACATCCGTTTTATGCTTTTAGTTATTGTAATTTTTTTTCTAATTTAGTCCTTGTACTGTCTAAAAAAAAATCCTTATGCAATCTTAATTATTTTATAATTTTAATCCTTAATGTTATTTTTTTAGTTTTTATGACTTTTGATAGTACGTTGTTTTTATATGAAAAAAAAATCTTTATTTTAATCTTTATCATTTAAGAAATACAAGTTTGTATTTTAATAGATGGTTGTCACATTATCGATAAAATAGTAATAAAGACTAAAAGACTGTTAAATAATATTGTTATTGTTTAGCTGTTTTGGTTTGGACACACTGATCAATTTGATTCCTTTTTACCCTACTTAGGAAAAAGGATAAAATAATATTTTTAATAACTGAATTTATCATCGAAAACTTTGCTTTTATTAGGTGATGATGATGATAAAAGAGAAAGACAACATCAATCAAACAAAGGGTCGGCGTTTAGAGAGAAAAAAAAAAAAAATCCCCTTATAATGAGTTCACATCTTCTCATCGATCTTTTCCTATTATTATTTTTGTATCAATCAATAATTAATCTTCACTCTTACATTTCTTTGGATTTAAAAGAAAGAGTTGGCAACTCCAAAGGACACCAAGGTTGTCTCATGAGTACTAGTCAAACCGACGGATACAGAGCTGTCCTTGGTTGCCTGAGCCTGGTCATCATCTTCTGCTGAAGAGTTGTCCTTATCAGCTTTAGGAGCCTTGGCCACAGCTGGTACTGGAGCTATAGGCTTTGGCTTAGAGAAATCCAAAGGAATGAGCACCTTGTCCACATGATATATGGCAAGTGTTTTATCAGTGTACACAATGCCTGTGAATGTGGCATTCACCACCCCAGTTGAAATGTTTCACTGTTACCATATGCTGTCACGTTTAACTGATACCCTGTGGGGCTGTCACTGGCCAATGTGAACACAGGGTTGCTCAGAGCATCAAACTTGGAGCTGGACACATAAACAGGAAGAACATGATACTGTATCAATGCTTTTTGTTGCTTATCTCCCTGGGAGTTGAAGTACCTGATGGATTGCTAATATATAGTGAAATTTAGGATAATTTTAGTAAAAATTAAGTAAAAAATGTTAAATAAATAATAAAATTAGGCCAAAAGTTC
Source organism: Glycine tomentella (assembly GCA_007407185.1). Lineage (NCBI taxonomy): Eukaryota > Viridiplantae > Streptophyta > Magnoliopsida > Fabales > Fabaceae > Glycine > Glycine tomentella. The sequence continues at coordinate 1,706,076 of PYAF01005672.1, forward strand.
AGTACTTTTTGAATATTATTAATTATTGTTATTTTTATGCATTTTAGGAACAATAAAGGAAGAAATTAGCGCCAGTCGGGCGGAAGTTACGGGAATTTCAAATTAAAGATTAAAGATAAGATAAGATCAATGGGTTTTTAGGGTTAACAAACCTAACTATAAATAAGGAAGCCACAAAATACTTTCAGAGGAAGAAATACACAGATACACACACGGAGACATTGAAGGAAATCAATAAAGCATTGAAAATTGGGAAGAAGTCAAGATTGAGGGGTTTGATTACTTTTCTATCTTGTATTCTGTCTCATCTAATTTCTCATCTTTGTATTGAGCTAGACATAATTATGTCTAGCTAATTACTCCTTGATTGTGGTGAAGGCCAAAAGCCAATGTGAACTCTTGTGTTTCTTGGATTGATGATTAATGAATATTGTTATGATTTCTTCCCTTTATCTTGTTCTTGAATTTATAATTTCCATTAATAGATCTGATCAATCTGTTAGAAGAACTTAGGATTTTAATTCGCAATAGACATATTGGGGTTTTAGTTTCTGAAAGCAATAAAGAGACAGTATCAGGTGGGGATATCTTTTATCAATCAGTTAGGAAGATTAAGGTGGTATATCAAGGCAGATAAAGTTGATAGAGAAGTGAGATCTCAATTGGTTGTGAGCTGATAAAAGATGCACACTAGTGTAGAAAAAGGAAACACACTCTATTATCACTCAAGTAAGCAGATTTGAAATCAAATCAATCACAATTAAGCAAGCTGTATAAACTATTAAAGCCTTGTTTTTTATCATTTGTTTCAATTAATTATCCAAAATGTGAAAACTAATAAATGCCTCACTTCTCCCTGTGGAACAATAAAACATAAGTCAATTTATTGTTGCTGTCTGTGAGATAAACAAACCAGATAGAAGCCATGTTCTTTAATTATAATATTCTATTATGGCTTATACAGTTTCTTCAGTCTTCACAATTCATCTTCACAACACTATGGTTTCTGAGCTTCAGGTACCCTTGAATAGATAAAAAAAACTGCTTTCAATTAAAAGAGATATTGTTTTCTCTGAGTTGTTTAAATTACTTTACTAATATCTCTTGTCTTCTGATCTCTCTGCAAAAAGTTGTGTTATTCTTAGAAGAAAGACTCACGAGAAATAATTCATCGCAGTGTTCATTTGGTTGAACAATACCTCTGGAGACCCTGATAACAAGAGTATTTTGCATCCCTTATTGTCAATTCCAAATGGGATTCCTACTTTATCCAAGTCAATTCCAGCACAAAGATCATCTAGGATGACAAGGATTCTCTGCTCTTTCTTTATCCTTCCACACAGAAGTTTAACTCTTCCAACCACAGTCTCCTCACCAAATTGCAAACCTAACTTGTTCCCGAGCTCTCCTTGAATCCTCTTCAGGTCTGGCTTTTTTGTGACACTTGCCATTACAGTTACATCAAACAAGTTATCTCTCTTTACTCTTCTTGAAATTTTTTCAATTAAATTGTTCGTATGCAAAGTGCTTGATCCATACACCCCAACCATGTTAATATTTGGATTTGCTAGAGCTTCCATGGTCTCTTCCAGAGCTGTGTTTATCAATCCAGAGACCTTGGAACAATTGGAAATTATTGCTTGATGTGGCTGTAAGAAACAAGCAAGAGGTGCAATTGACATTTTGCTCTTTCTTAGTTCCTCTACTTGGGACTCAAAGTTGTGCATGTCACTGAGATGACAAGGTTGTTTCTTTAATTTCTTAGCAGTTGCAAGAGCAGCCCCCATTGAATAATAATATCTACTTCCTTAATTGGGTGTGCTGTGAAGGACTAACTGTCCTAAAAGTTAAGGGGAGGCTATATTGAATCAAATTAAGTTGTGTTTATAGAAGGGCTTGAAGAATTAAAGGTCTGAAACCAATAGCAGAAGCTGATATACCCCAATGGCCTAAAGGAAATACGAGTTATATACAAGCTGCAGGCGGTGGCATATACCATTTCACATTTGAGAGAATAATACTGATTAATTAATGCCACAAACTTCATTTGCTATGTATGCCACCGCCGCGTGAGAAGACTTATCAGGATGCACGAAATGTTATGTAGCTTCATTTCTAAGGAAAATAAATTGCAAAATAGGAGATGCGTGTGCCACCCAGCGTACGAAGTGTGTTTAATCCTATAAGGGGTGCCGTGCACAATTTCTCGGTATCTCCTCTATGTTCATTTTTTATATTTAATAAGTTATGTTCACCATCAAACTTTATTTATATCATAATAACACATTAGATTGAGTCAAAGATGTGAAAAGGCAGAATTAAGAAGGGAGTGTGTTCAAGATAAGATGCATAAACCATTATAGAAAGATTTTCAACTTGGGAATTTAAAAGAAAGGGGATGGTAATCCTTGCCATTGAAAATTTTTATTGATAACTCTGACCTTTCAAATCTAGTTTCCATTCTATTTCTGAAGACTCACACGGATATTTCTATCTGAGTATTCATTTGGTTGGACAACCCTTCTTGACTCTTAGCTACTAACAAAATCTTACAACCTTTGTGATCATTTCCAAACGGAATTCCTATCCTACCCAAGTTGATTCCACCCAAAGATCATCAAGGATGATAAGGATCTTCTCCTCCATCTTTATCCTTTCACGCAAACACGTAGCTCTTCCCTCCAGAGTCTTCTCATGGAGTTGCAGACCCAGCATGTTCTCAAGCTCATCTTGAATTCTTCTGAAGTCTGGCTTTTTCATCAAACTTGCCATCACAACCACATCAAACAGATTGTCCCTCCGAATTCTCCTGGTGATTTTCTCCACCACGTTCGCTTTCTCGCATTACTTGATCCATACACCCCTAGAATGATGATATGTGGTTGCGCCAGAGCCATCATAATTTGATTCAAAATTGAGCTCATGGATTCAGAGACCTCACAACCATTCAAAGAGCGTGCTTGCTTTATGTGGATAGGCAGACTAACACTTTTTGCACCAAGTAGTAACTCCTGAGGCTCTTCACATTCGTCCTTTGCCCCATCTCGCCTTTTGTGGCACTCGTCCATTCTGCAATTGCTGCGAAACATGAGACATAGTTGTCGGGTAATTGGGTATTCCTCAAACTTTCTTTCTGGTAATGGAAACAATAGCGCTCATTTTTTTCTCTATGATATTCCTTAGTCTTCTTGTGAAACTGAAAACAAACACGGTATCAGAAACTAATCCATTAGGAAAACGGAACAGTAAATTGAAGTTTTAAGATTTTCTATCAACACTTATTAATTCTCTGTTATCTCTTTTCTTATTACATCATATCATCTAATCATATCTACACATTTTTTTTGTCTTCTCTTTTTCTTCCTAAGTTTCAACTAGCATGACAGTATCAATGTATCATTTGACTATGATTATTTTTTTTCTTCCTGAGTTTCAACTAGCAGGACATTATCAATGCATCATTTGACTATGATTACCTTTTGTGCACAGATCGAAGGAATCTTATGTTTTTCTGGCAGCATCAGTTCCAGAATAGAAGTGCTTGTTTCTCCCCTTCTTGATTTGGTGTCGAAATGAAGGTTGAAGTGCCGAGAGTGAAAGAAACAAAGAAAAGGGGCAAAAGCAATAAAGGAAAGAGGGAAATTGCCATGAAATATCTGAATGACTCTGTAGTTGACTCATGAAAAAATATTTAATAATTATTTTTTAGATAAAGTGTAATTTATCTATTGAAATTTTGATTATTAAACTATGGTTTTTTTTTTCTTAATCTTCTGATTTATAAATGAAAATGAATTTTAATTAGAATACGATCAATAAATAAGGAAAGTTTAACAAAAAAATTATTTTCAAATGTTCAAATTTAAATAACATCTAAACTATCCAATCTTAGTTACGACATATTTAAACATTAAAGAAATTGTTAAACTATGATTTGTAAAATACAATGAATTGAGTTAATATTTATTTTTAATTTTATTGCGAGATTAAATCATTAAAGTTTCATTAATTTTAAGAAGAAAAAAAGAAGGAAGCGGTGAGACGAGGGCGAGTGGCACCTCAGCCGTCAGCTTCTTCCTTTTCACGGAAGGCACACGAACACACGCTTATACTGTTCTGCTTTTACCAAAACGACCAAAAAAATAAATAAGAGAAACAAAAAAAATAAAATCCACACACTCCATTTTCGATTCCTTTCCATTTCGTTTCTTTCTCCGTTCCCTTTGTAACGTTTTCTCTCTGTGTGTCTCGCTAGGGCAAAAACCATGAACATCTTCAGGCTCGCCGGTGATATGACACATCTTCTCAGCATTCTCGTCCTCCTCCTCAAAATCTACGCCACCAAATCATGCTCAGGTCTCTTCACTCCATTCTCTCTCTCTCTCTCTCTCTTTTCTCGTGGTTCCCCCAAAATTGGGGCTATTTTTTTACTCTATTTTCCAAATTTTCATTCTCGAGTGTCATTCCGTCACTCACATTCCTCCGCCAAACAAAATTCCCTATGTTTATTTTCCATCATTTCATCGATTGATTGGAACTGTTTATTTTCAGGGATTTCTCGCAAGACTCAAGAGCTCTACGCGATTGTGTTCGTGGCACGCTATTTGGATCTGTTCACGGACTTCATCTCCGTTTACAACACCTTCATGAAGGTGGTGTTCATTGCCAGCTCCTTAGCCATTGTTTGGTGTATGCGTTTTCACCCCATGGTCAGGAGAAGTTACGATAGGGAACTCGACACTTTTCGCCATTATTTCCTTGTTGGGGCAAGCTTTGCTATGGCACTCATCTTGCATGAAAAGTTCACTGTTCAAGAGGTCCCTTGCTTTTTCAACTCACTCCCCTTTTTGCACTTATTATTCTCTGCTTTCTAGTTAGCTTGGTTTTAGTTTCTAATGATTCATATGTTGAATGATATCTTCTTCTTCTTTTTTTTTTTTTTTAGAGTTTTGCATTGTGAATGTGTTATGTAAGTAGTGTTGTACTGGCATAGATTGATTTTTTGGTTATGCATTTGCATGTTGTCTTCTTCTGTATTTGAGCTGTGGGGTTTTATTGTTTTTCATTTGTATTGAGTTTCTGATTTCTGATGGTTAATCATTGTGCATTTCTTCGAATTTTTACTTCTTTAAAAGAAAGCTTCAATAGATTGTATTCAACTCAAGGTTTCAATATTTCATTGAAGAGTGTTTAATTTTGTCAAATTATTGAATCTGATGGTATTGCCAAAATTCTCTGAACAGTAGTGTATCCATTTAAGTTTTCTGGCGTGAAAACCATGTTTATGTGTTCAAATGCTGTTCTTACACAAAACAGGAGGAAAAATAAAACTTTAAGATCAAAGTTCTCAAGTGTTTCTTCATTTGGAATCTCCGTGAGATTGATTGGTGGGTTACAGTTTAGTATATATGAGTTTCATTGAACAATTACTTTTGAGTAAGATTTATATGGTCCATATGATGTGGCATAGCTCTTAAGCTAATGAACCAATGCTAGCTGTGTGAACATATTCTTCTAATTGTGTTATTGATAATAACATGTTTTTCTTAGTGAGTATATCAATTGATTCTTTGAGGGGATCTGTGTCATGTGACTCATGTTGCCTTTTGTTTCAGAGTGATGCTAAGTGCTAACAGCTAAGGAATGTAGTTCTTCCCTTACATAACTCTATTTTTTATGTTATGTCTTACCATTTGACTCATGTCATATAGAGCCTCTATAAATGATAAATCACCTCATAACTCTATTTTTTAAGTCTCAAATTTTGGGAGCCTGTTGTATTTTAATCCTGGAAACTGGATCATTTATGCTGCTTTCTAAGATAAATTTCAGTAGTTGAAAATTTACCAATAGTTCAGTACTCTGTCAATTGTCAATTTGTCATACATTATTGGAATGAATACTTCCAATTTTTTTAACCAAGATAAGAAGCTGAAGTAAATTATATTATGGCCTGATGATTTTGTAAGTTTATTAACAACTAGTTGTTATGTTATCTAGAAATCCACCTAGTGCTAAATCTATTGTTTGGTGCTGCTTCTCTTCCTGATTGGCCAAAAAATGTAATTGGTTTCTGAATGCTCTTCAGATTTTAGGTGGAAATATAAAAAACATTATGTTAGGGACCCATGTGGTATCATGCTTGAAAGGATGACCAAGTTTGGTACAATATTGATGCCAACTCTTGGAGAAAAAGATACGTCGTTAATACTTGATAGTTTGAAAAATGCAATGCATACATGTCTTATGGCTCTGATACATAGTTAACTGGGAAAGGCTGAAAGTCATAAAATGGTACAATAGGCTGCTGCTTATTGTGTTATAAAACTTCTGGGAATATCTATTTCCTTATGGAATCTGCAAAATGTGTAACTGGCCTTTCCCATTATTTTTCAGGTTAATATTGCCAAAGTTAAAGCAAATACATCACATGGTTTCATGTGTTCTTCCTGTCTAAACATACATTGCTTATCCTTAATTCCTTATTGATTGCCAATCTGAAAATTGTTTTTTGCATTACATGTTACCTTTATGATAATTCTGTTACACATTGTAACATCATAAATAGTTGATGTTATGTCAATCTGTTACAGGTTTTCTGGGCATTTTCAATATACTTGGAGGCAGTTGCAATATTACCCCAGTTGGTTTTGTTGCAAAGAAGTGGAAATGTGGACAATTTGACTGGGCAATATGTATTCTTTCTTGGGTATGCACACTTCTGTTGAGTTCTCTTTTAAAGATCTGCCTTTATGTTTTGGTTGCTTACTTGCTTACACTCCTTTATGCTGATCATTAGCAGATAGTCCTTTCTAAGTTATTGAGATATCTTCTAGTGACAATGGTATACTAATATTTTCTATCTTGAAATAGCTAAGAAATTAGACTCCTCGAAAGTGATGTATTATAAATTAGCTCCATATGTATATGTTTGCCCGAACTTTTTTGTGGTACCTGATTTGGAAATCTTGATGTTTATTGGGTTGAATTGGACTCTTCTGCTTATGTATTTCCTAATTTGTCTCCTGTCTTGATGTTTGCACAATTACTTGAGGATTTAGTAAGTTGTACATACATTTCAATTTGAACTTGTCTCAGAATGTATAAGAGTAAACTCTTATAGAATGTACTGATTATTATGATCAAAGATGTGCTGATTATTTTTAAAATGCAGTGCATATCGTGCATTTTACATCCTGAACTGGATATACCGCTATCTGACTGAGCCACATTTTACTAGATGGATAGGTAATAAAGGGTGAAAATAAAACCTACTTTGACATTATGTCAACCTTAGCAATATTCTAACTTTTATATTGTTTTACTATTACAGCTTGTGTCTCAGGTGTTGTTCAGACAGCTTTGTATGCAGATTTCTTTTACTATTACTTCGTCAGGTAATTTTATTGTCTGTTAAGGTCCATCTTGTATTCTTGTTTTTACTATACTCATATAACAAATAGGTAATTTAAGGAGCTTTGTTTTTCAGCTGGAAGAACAATTCGAAACTGAAGTTGCCTGCCTGAATTATCTCAAGTTGTTTTGGAATTTAGACCTGTGTGATCAGTCACCGCTAAATTTTACAGAGCGTCGTGGTTTGGATGATATTAGTTTTGAGAGTAACGAGACAAGGCTAACTCCTCTCCCTGTTCATGAGTGGGGTAAGTAAGTTTTGTTTTTAAGGTTCAAGTGTAAACAGGTTTTAGCTTCTGATGAATATAACCGTCTCGTGGCAATTTAAGAGTAGGTTAAAATGCAAATGTTATGTGATGATGTTTTATATATTCACGTCTCCATTGCATATTATTGTATAGTTTGTAGTGTAAGGTAGCTGATTTTGGTTATAATACGAATGATCCCTAGCTTAGGTATGATTACACTGTAAAATTATACCATTTCTTCTTTTGGCAGAGGTGACTAAATGAAAATTCAGTCGGAATACCGTAACTTGATTGCTATTTCTATTTATAAATTAATAATTGTAAATTATGTTAATTGGACATAATATCTTTTGACCTTCGATGAGAAATTCTTAGGTAGGCCGTAATTGGTTGCAGTAAATAGTGATCTTAATCGAAAATCATTATATTTTCACTTTTTATTCAAATATTTGGGGGGAGTTTATAATAAATTTGTGATAAGAGTTTTAGAAATTTATTTGTTAGAAATTTAATGAAATTTTGATAAAATTTGAAGACAAAAATTGTAAAAGATAAGATTGGGGTTTGAAGAATGAAAATTTCGACTTTTTTTAAAAAAAATATGTTTTATTATAAAAAATAAAATTTTGTATTTTGGGTAGTAGCTTTTAAGAGAAAGAGGTTTAAAATAATTTAATGATTTAATTTGTGAAAAATTTAAATAAAATGACAAATTGGACGAAAGAAAACTGATTGTTTCAACTACTAGATGTTACTTAAAAGGATACCCTCTCTCATCTTATTTATAACACATAATTAAGAAAATTAGTTAATATAGGTATTGATATTAAATCCTTCTTTAATTGTAATATTTTAAAATTTGTCATTAACATTAATGAGAGTTTACTTATCTTCTTCAATAAGGAAAATTGACATTTTAAAGTAGCGTTTAATTATAAATTGAAATAAATAAGGATATTTTAGTAAAAAAAATAATTAATGCATAATAGAGATGAAATAAAATATTATAATAAAAGACAAAAATATTGTTGACTATTGATTATAAGGTTATGTATAATTTATCAGTCAATAAATTTAAATTTGTGAACTTTTTATATGGGTAATTATAATAACAATTGTAATCCTTTAGTTTGGGATTTAATTATACTTAATATTTTTTATTTCTTTTTAAGAGTGTATTTTATGAGAATCAAATATGTATTATCACAAACTCCACATGCGTGCTAATTGAGCTTTCCCATGAGCTTTCCCACAAGCTCAAGTGAATTCTTATATATATATATATATAAAAGCTTTAGGATTGAACCACTTAACTATGAAGCATTGAAGCTTGTAAGAATCATATACGTAGCAGCTTAGCCACACGAACCACATGGATATGACAAAAAAAAAATTACTAACCCAAGGATGATGAGTTGGAATCGATTTTACAAGTTTGCATGAGGATTATAATTTACAATAGAATGCATTGAGGAATGTTAGTGGTATTTTTCTTAACACTTTTTTAAAGATTCATTTTATAATTGATCAGAATTTATCACAAATCATCAATTTTAGTATATTTTGTTTTTCATTTAATATAAATTAAGAAAAATGATCATTATATAAGAAGTAAAACCTATTAAATATAATGATTTTAATAAATTTTAATCAATCATAAAGAGTCTTAAAAAAAAAAGAATATGAGATAGAATTATATTAAAATGATCATTATAAGTCTTATATTTACACAAAAGTAAGAATTCTCACACAAAAAATGTGAGCTTATAAGAAGTTATATGAATGATACATTTGAGACTTATAATGATTAAAAATGATAAATATGAGACTTATAACCATTCATAGGTGATAAAGTTTTAAAGTCATGGGGTCACATGTAGAGATTATGTGACTTTTAAAAAACTCAGATGGTTTTGATTATGATTATTCATAATAAAATATAATGTTATATGTTTATTTTTTCATTATCCTAAAAAAACATTCAACGCTTTACTATGTTAGAAATGAAAAGAATAAATTTGCATCATACGATATTTTTATATAAAAAATAAATATGTAATTTTTAATCTTTTTCTTGAATTAACAATTAAAATCAAGAACGCAAATCAATTGATTTTAGTTATTCCATTTCCCATGCTTTACATCCTAGTGAATGGTGGCTAATTATTTCATCAACTCATTTATAATTTATTAAATTTATTGAAATAACGTCAACGAAAAGATAACAAGAAAGACATAATTTAATATTGAAAATTTAACCAAAGAAACTTCTCTACATAACAAGAAAAAGTCTAAATAAAATTCACAAAATTATTCCACAAGTTTGAACTTAAGACATCAAACTAATCCACAATCTTGCTATTGGCATCCGCAGAAAATAACAGCACAAAAAACCCCAACACACAAACTTAGCTAGTATGATTCCCTCATATTCTTATGATACTAAGGCAATCCAATATCATGGCCTATAACATGGACCATAAGAAACATATAGAGGAATAGGAATAGATCTAAATTAAACCTTGAATCAGCCCTGAAAAGTTGAAGAAAGCCCATCTCTGCGACTTTGGTAGTAAACAAGCATCTTGTCTCTTGGGGGCAAGTTGTCCTTGATCACAGGATGGCTAAGAAAATTGGTCATCCATGCAGTGGTGGCTGGAAATTTCAATGGGTCAATTATCTGTATCGATCCAAGTTCCTCCCAAATAGGAAGCCAGTAAGAGATCCATCCAAGTGCAATGTCAAGGTATCCTATATTCTCCCCTCCAAAATATTTCTTCCCCTTAATCTCTTCTTCTATCTTCTCTATTGCTTCTCTGGCTACTTTCACAGCTTTTTGCTGGTCATCCCCGCTGCTATACATACTAATCCATGCTTCATCTAAAAGCTGTTATACACACACAAGGCAAGCATTGAAAAATAAGTTATTACTTACATACATGGATGTCATTGAAAAACAAGTTAATTGAATAGAGTTTAACGTGTATATATATATATATATATCCCAAAAGAAGTCAAAAAATAATTTTGTGCTCCTATATTATGAATTAAAATCACGGCTTACAAATCAATGCTTTCACTGAAGCAAAGGAAGCTTCTCTAAAGCTGTCTGAGCCATTCTGAAACCCGTGAGTTTTCGGCCTACCACACTTCACTTTGATTTATATTGTTTTAAGTTCAAATTTTCGAACAAGATGTGAATAACTCACTTGATATATTATAGATAATAAATGACAGAGTAACATAGAAAAACAATAACATGTTCATTTTCATTCCAAAAAGCAAATGAAATAAAATATCAAAAGTATAAAAAGTTCATACTAAGTACGCCCTTAGATAATATTGTATGTATGACTTTTAAATTAGGTTTATAAAAGTTAATTAGTTTAATAATATGATAATTTGTTAAAGACAAAAACTCTATGCTGTCACAATATTTCAATTGTATTAAAAAACCAAACCAGACTTCGAGAATTTGCTACATTATCTAGTCTTTGTAGTCTAAATTTGATACATAAAATGGTCTATAAAATAAACTATGCAATAAGCTGAATGTATTTGGGTCCTCAATTGGAATCTATAGGTTTGTTTTTATGAGGTGTTTGGTAGTTAAGAAACTTTTTATACTCAGGAAATATAAATTTTAAGAATCATAATTCTTGACAATATCTTAAATATGTTTAGTTAATTTTAATATGAATCATGAGAATTAAAGATTTATGTAAAATATATAACTAAAACTTTTTTTTTTACTCGATAAAATTAGATTCTTTTTTTCTCCTTAAAAATGTTTTACGAAAAAATGAATTAAAATTAATTTTCAAAGAATCATAGTAAGTTTTTTATGAATTTTATTTATTTATTTATTAATTACATATTAAAAATAAAAATTATAGTTTCTCACTTTAATATTTATGAAGAAAAAAATGCCATCTGCCAAACCCACTGGCGGAAAACAAAAGCTAAAAGGGGGTTTAGAAATGACCTTTTGCTCAGTGAAATTAGCCCAAAATCGAGCAAGTGCTCTTTGATAAGGATCTTGAGGCAACAGTGGATACTGCTTCCATGTTTCATCAACGTATTCAACGATGACGAATGACTCAGCGATGGGTTTGTGGGCATGAAGAAGAACCGGAACCTTCTTGTGAACCGGGTTCAACTCGAGAAGGAGACTACTCTTGTTGAAGATGTCTTGTTCTATGTACTCATACTCCACACCCTTCAGTTTCAAGGCCCATTCTACCCTTTTGCCAAATGGACTCGCAAAAAAGCTCAACAGCTTCACTTCTTCGCTTCCCATCTTCCTTCCGTGTTTCACCACTTCTTTCTTTGTGCCTCTCTTTTAATAGTGTGTCTGCTGGGTTATTCTCGTAATTTATGCAAATTATCGGTGTAATTCATTTGGTTTTCTCATGTGGGGACAAGTTTGACCAAATGGACTTCGTTTCAAAATTCACTTCCACCTCTGACTCAAAATGAATATCCAACAACGTGTCATTTTCATACTCTTGTGCAGATGATTCACTTCACATTATAGGAAAGGAAGTTAAGGCCTTTTGATTTTCAAGTTAGCACGTTAATTTCACTTAATTAGAACCATTGTTGCATCGATGTACTGTTTCTTGTCTTTTTTCTACTAACTTAACTGCTAATTAATATCTGTCGATGATCACAAGTATATCCTTCTAATTATGTTTTTATATCCACAGAAGTTACTTGGATTTATTCTAGGCTTATGTAACAGTCAGACAGTCTGATGGGATGCGGGGGTTTTAGGTACCTTTTGTGGTATTTGTTTTCACCTCTCTCTATGCGTAACTTTTTCAATTATTTAGCACACAAAACATGGTAACGAGGACTTGTTGACATGTACTGTGAGATGGGTCACTTAGACTTATCTCAGAGATATTACTTCTTGGAATGCAATGATTTCAGGCTTATCTCAGAGCTCAAACCCTTGTGAAGTACTGGAAATATTTTGAAGGGTGCAAATGGAGGGTGTGGAGCCAAGCCAACTCTGTGAGTTATGTTGATTCTTCATTAGAGCAATATGAATTCTTAAAACCCGAACAAAAGCAGTGCTAAACTACACTAACCTCACATGCACAATCCCTGGTCGAAAGAACCGTGCTCTGTAAATCACCTATGAAAAGGTAAAGAACATATTAAATCACCACAAGATGAATTTGATTCTTAAACTTAAAAGAAAATATGTTAAAAAGCATGATAAATTCTTAAAGAGAATAGACTAAATCTACGTATTATTTTTTTAAAGTTTAAGGACAAAATTCATGGATATAAAAGTATATAAACTTTGACCACATAAAATAGTTTTCCCGATCAATAATGTACACAGATTACTGACATGGGTTTGGATTGGAATATCAGATCTCAATCCAGTTTGCTTACCTACGAATATGCACATTTTTCACTCAGTCGTCTCTATTTTCTCCATCATTTCTATGGCTTCCTTCACAGCCTTTTCCTGTTCTTCTCCGCTGGTAGACATTGCTACCCATCCAGCCTTCCCAAGCTATTGTATTATATATAAATATATACAGAGCAAGCACTAATTGGAAAATAATAAGTTGTTGAAAGTGTGGTTTTGTGTAAAAAACATCGTACAAAATAATGCTATTTTTTAATCAAACATCACATTGTGATTGCATATGCATGAAATCTGAACTTCAGTCGAATTTCTTTGGTGTTTTTTGGAGTCATAAATTTTTATTCGTTAATGACAGACAGACACATGGTCTTATGGTTTTAAAAATTCAGAAAGGAAAAAAAAAGCATCCTCGTTCTCTAAGCAAATACAAATTACGAAAAAGGATGCAATATGCTTTTAAAAGATTTATCTCGTTAAATGGAATCTCCAAGTTGGTTCAACCTCAATAAGAAAAATTAAGGGAATTTGAAAGAGAAAAAAAAAAAAAAAAAAACTTTTGTTCAACAGAAGTAGCCCAAAAGCGAGCAAGAGCTCTTTGATGAGGATGGTAAGGTAACAATGGATACTGCTTCCATGTTTCATCAATGTATTCAAGGATGATAAATGACTCTGCAATCGGCTTGTGGGCATGAACAAGAACCGGAACCTTCTTGTGAACCGGGTTCAACTGGAGAAGGAGATTGCTCTTGTTGAGATATCTTCTTCAATATACTCATACTCTATTCCCTTCAGTTTCAAAATGGACTCACCCAAAAGCTCAACAGCTTCACATCTCCACTTCCCATCATCTTCTTGTTTCAGAGGTTCAATTCCTTCTTTTCTTTTTCTCTATTTATTATGTGTTGGTTTGTTTGGTTATTTTCGTAATTACGCAAATGATTAATGTGTCGGCTGGTTCTCTTTTATCATTCTCATTTCCTTGTTGACTAGAAATGGCATTAGAATGGTTTTTTTATTATAACTTGGACGCTAACTTTCCAACAAATTTTTTTCTCAAATTATTATTATAGTAAAAAAAACATTAACTACACATTTTTTACAACTTACCTTCTATATTTTTTCAAATTTTGTCACCTAACTATTTTATCTACATATTTTACCACCTGATTTTCATCATTTCTCATATTTTGTTGTGCCGATCCTCTTGCCCACAACAAGATACTCAAACTTTTAGACTCGCGTGAAACAAACCTTGAGTGAATTCTCGATTAATATGACAATTTTATAAAGACATTGAATTATGATTTATTGCCATCAATATAAATATATTAATTAAGCTACATAACAGTAGGATAATTGACATCAAAGATCAAAGCCACTTCAAAAGAGTAAATCTAGAAAATGATAACTTAGCCAGAGATTTGACCCGATGCTTTAAACCAATACAAATATCTTGAAAGTATCACATACATAAATTTGGAGGAACAAATCTAGTCCTTCACCAATTCATGCATCTTAACTATATATTTGCTTCTTAGATCGTTGAGGTAAACAAGCATCTTGTCTCTTGGGGGCAAGTTGTCCTTGATCACAGAATTGCTGAGAAAATTAGTCATCCATGCAGTGGTGGCTGGAAATTTCAATGTATCTATTATCTGCATTGATCCAACTTCCTCCAAAACAGGAAGCCAGTAAGAGATCCATCCAAGTGCAATGTCAAGGTACCCAATATTGTCCCCTCCGAAATATTTCTTCCCCGTAATCTCTTCTTCTATTTTCTCCATTACTTCTCTCGATTCCTTAAGAGCCTTCTCGCGTTCATCCCCGCTGGTAGGGCTGCGCAAAGCAATCGATACAACCTTCCTGAACTATATATATGCATTATATATATACACACAAAACAGGCATTTGAAAATTAGTTACTTATATGGCTTTCTGTATCCCAAAATCAAATTTTTTAAAAGACTAATCCTTTTTTGTATAAAATAAATCTGTTTTTCAATCATACATCATATCGCACTTTGGTATGTGCATGAAATCGGAACTATATATACCCATACATCATAAAGCTATGGCTTAATTATTGATCTTTTTATATTTTTACTTTTTTGCACCACTAAAACTTTCTTAAAGGCTATAACTACAGTAAAAAAATTGTTGCTAATAAGTTTAAAACCACTGCTATCACTGCTATAGCATATAAGGAGTACAATCCGAATAAAGTAAAATAAAAACTATACCGAATAAAAAAAAAAAAGAGTTCAGTGACAAAAAAAAGTACAGAAAAGTGTACATAAAATATACCGATTAATATTTAGACAAAAAAAAAAACATAAAACAATAGTAAATTGTTCGTTTTAATTTCTATGAAATCAGAAGCTAAAAAAAAAATTCCCAATGTTTTTTCAAGCAAATTAAAAACGGAAAAATGGTAACCTCTGCAAATTATAAAAAATAAAAATAAAAATTTCATCGATTGGAAATGGAACCTTCAAGTTCATTTTAGAAAGAAAAACAAAATAAAGAATAATAATAAGACATTTAGAGAGGGGGCGTGATTTGATAAGTTACCATTTCTTCAGCAGTTGCAGCCCAAAAGCGAGCAAGTGCTCTTTGATATGGATGATGAGGTAACAATGGATATTGCTTCCATTTTTCATCTATGTATTCAAGGATGATGAATGATTCAGCGATGGATTTTTCTGCATGAACAAGAACCGGAACCTTCTTGTGAACCGGGTTCAACTCCAGAAGGAGATTGCTCTTGTTGAAGATATCTTCTTCAATATACTCATACTCTATTCCCTTCAGTTTCAAAGCCCACTCAACCCTTTTACCAAATGAACTCACCCAAAAGCTCAACAGCTTCACTTCTTCGCTTCCCATCTTCTTTCAAAATATAATTTTAATTCCTTTAGAGTATATGTTTCGATGGAATATTTTAAAATTTTAGGAAATTTAAAATTCAGAAAATTAAAATATATTAATTAAAATTTTTTATTTTTAAAATTTTATGTTTGGATAAAAAAATTGAATTTCTTTATTTTTAAAATTTTGAACCTCATTCACGGAAAAACACGTAAGGTAGATGATGTCTTGAGAGCAGTGGAGGTCGGAATATATCGATGATTGAAACGAAGCAAAAAATTGTGCATTTAGAACTTCTGGAAAAAAAAAGAGAATTTCAATTTCTCACCTTTTAGAGAGAAATTCAAATTCCACATTTTTAGTTGTTTAAAATTCTCTTTTAAAATTTCAAAAATTTAAATTCCTCATATAAAAACATCCAAACAGTAAATTTTAAATTAAAGAATTTTAAATCTCCTAATAAATTACTTTTTCTAATTAAAATTCTTCATCCAAACACACTCTTAATTTGTTTCTTCTATATCTCTAATACATTTGTAGTTGTATGTGTCTCTCTTTTTAATTTGGTATAGTTTACACGCCTCTCTTTTTAATTTGGTATACGTGTCTCTTTAATATGTGTGTTTCACTGTTTCTCGTCAACAATATGCATACACAAATTAGTTATTTATCTTTTGTTGGTTGGTTACGGCAGACAAATTTGACCAATATTGGCGTTGGATTGGATTGCACTTGGCACCTTCATCTCACTATCCAACAATTAACGTGATTTTTTCTAATTTCCTAGCTAAACTGTTCTTACTTATATTCTTCATAATTAATAGTATAAATAAAATTATTCAAACAATTATGTATTATTGTTTATATTAATTAAGTACATAAACATGTATACGGACTGACATATGTTAGGTACATGTTTTGAAAAAAAAAAAAAAAATATATATATATATATATAATTCGAAAATATCCCTACCATAATAACATTGTCCGAAATGTTTTACTACTATATTTTGTAATCATCGTGCTTGGACTGCACTATAAGGGTCGTTTTCAGTCGTTAGTTATTTGTCTTAGTTTTAAAACTATTTATGTATTTAGCATATTCAATAGTCAATGTTACATTAGAGATGGTTTCTGACATTAATTAGATGGAACTTATTATAATTTTATTTGCTGCTAGCTAGAAAGGCTGTGCATGGATGAAGATAAGTTTATTATGATCTATTACCATCATCGTTAGTTGTGTTCGAGTAAGATAATTTGACCATCAAACTCACGAACTTCACTCAGAACTAACTAGCTAGATAGAGTTGTATCCAATATTATAAGGCTCGATCTTGTATATACCGTTAATGAAAATAAGCATTACACACGCCAATACAACCAAGAAGAGGCTAGGGTTTGTAATCGGATGACGACTACATATTACAAACCCAAATTATTTATTATTCCCTATTACCTACTCCCATAGTTTATATAACTTTTATTCAACTAATAAAGATATTATTCTTTATAAAAGATTAATATTTAATTAACTCTTTAAAACGGGAAATTCACTCTATAAAGAAATTAACAACAAAGTCTTAATTGTTGATGAAAAACATTACACGAGCAATTTTTAATAAATTCATCATAATTTATGAAAAACATTTTACAAGAGCTAGTAGTTTTATTAAATTCATAATTTGTCAAATACATCCATCTAAACCTTAATTAACCAAGTTGCGGTAGTAAACAAGCATCTTATCTCTTGGGGGCAAATTGTCCTTGATCACAGGGTGGCTGAGAAAATTGGTCATCCATGAAGTGATGGCTGGAAATTTCAATGGTCTATTATGTGCATCGATCCAAATTCCTCCACAACAGGAAGCCAGTAAGTGATCCATCCAAGTGCAATGTCAAGGTACCCTATGTTGTCCCCTCCAAAATATTTAATCGCTTCTTCTATTTTCTCCATTAGTTCTCTCGTTTCCTTAAGAGCTAGCCTTTTCGCGTTCATCCCGGCTGGTTGCCATTGCTTTTCGTGCTGCACTCATAAGCTAGTATATAAAAATATATACAAATTAGGAGGCACTGAAAAATAATTAATTTGTTGAAAGTGTACGTGGCATTGTAAATCTCAAAAAAGAAAAAATGGTACAAAATAAACCTATTTTTTAATCAAACATCACATTGTAATATGCATGAAATATGAACATTATATTACCCAAATTTGCCCTAGTGCTTTTTGATGTCATCCACCGATTATTCGTTAATGATATGTAAATTGTTTCTAAAAATTCAGAAACGAATAAAACATATATCCTCATTCTTAGTATCTCTCTAAGAAAATTTAGAACTGTAAAAAAATGGATGTAAAATGCTTTTACAAGAATTATCTCGTCAAATGGAATCTCCAAATTGGTTTAACAAACCTTCAAAAAAAAATAGAGAATTTGGAATAAAAAATACCTTTTGCTCACCGAAATTGGCCCAAAAGCAAGCGAGTGCTCTTTGATAAGGATCTTGAGGTAATAATGGATACTGCTTCCATGTTTCATCAATGTATTCAAGAATGGTGAATGACTTAGCGATTGGTTTCTGGGCATGAACAAGAATCTGAAACCTTCTTGTGAATCGGGTTCAACTCCATAACCAAATATATTTTTTCAAATAATTTAAAATAATGATGCATGTAGGACTCGAACACGTGATCTTCAAGTTATTAACACGATGTTCAAACCAACTGACCTAATACATCAATTATACTAAAAAACAATTAATATTGATATATATAACACTAAATTTTTTGAGGTATATTTAATACACATCTAAATCTTTAATTGTTTAGTTTATCTAATTTCTTTATCTTTTCTTATTTCAGATTCTTATTTTATTAATTAGGGATATTAGTTTCATTTTATTAATTAGGATAATTGTTAGTTATGATCCTATTAAATAGGATTCTCTTTTATTTTAGTTTTATCAATTAATGAGTTATATATAATTAATTTAATTTGAATTTTATTTTGATTATTGAGTTATTTCTCATGCTATTACTTTAATATTTTCAACATAATTTATTATGTAAACTTATATGTGTATTAAATATACATTAAAAAATTTAGTATTATATATATCAACATTAATTATTTTTTAACATAATTGA
The DNA here is from genome assembly GCA_007407185.1 of Glycine tomentella. NCBI lineage: Eukaryota > Viridiplantae > Streptophyta > Magnoliopsida > Fabales > Fabaceae > Glycine > Glycine tomentella. The sequence continues at coordinate 1,725,142 of PYAF01005672.1, forward strand.
CTTATTAACTTAATTGGTTGGAGTATCTAAGGTCACATATTTGAGTCCTACATGTGTCATTGTTTTAAATTATTTGAAAAAATATATTTTAACTTTAAAAAAAAAACTTACAAAAATCTTAAGGATTCGATAATTTGTATCCGTTCGTTAAACCCTTCAGTTTCAAGGCCCATTTAACCCTTTTGCCAAATGGACTCGCCCAAAAGTTCACCAGCTTCACACTATCTTCACTACACATCTTGTTTTAGAATTCAGACCTTCACCTCCTTCTATTCTTCTCCTTGTGTTTCTTCTTTTGCTGTTAATTATTTAATGTGTTGGTTGGTTATTTTTGTAATTTATGAAAATTAATTATCAAATTATTAACTTGTCACCTTGACCTGGTTCTCTTTTATTAATGCCGTTTTTATCTTGTAATATGTATCCATTGCTTTATGAAAACTATTTTATGACTTGTATAATTCTATAAATATTTAATACATTTAGAACCTTTGAATGTTGAATGTTGAACGTATTTAATGTAATAGGTTAGCTTTGCCTAACTATAGTGGTTTAGATGTTAGCTTTTTGGGCAATGAGTTTGATTTTTGCTCCCCGAGTTTGTTTTGTTCTCTTTTATTCAGTAAATTTTAAGTGTGCTCTAAATGATAGATAAGAGTAGGAGTACCACCTTGTTGATGTTTGTGCCTATTGTAATATATTTGCATTTTTATTTTTAAAAAAAAAGAAGTTACTGTAACATATAGTTTTCAATAATCAGACCTGTACCTTTTTTTTTATCTGTATTTGACATTGACTTAAGAAATTAAAAATTAGCATTCAATTTTTTCTTTAAATGAATAATTACATTTAATTTAAATATTGGCTAGTCCATAACGCCACCTTAATTTTTTTTTGGAAGGAAACGCTATCTTACTTCAACACATGAAAAAAATAGTTACTTTAATATGATTTCTTAATTGAAAAAATTGTTTTTACTAATAAACATAGTACTCAATTTTGTATCTTTGATTGACATTAACTTAGGCAACTTTTCTTTCCGTTCATTTTTTTCATCAAATTATTAATTTAAATGTTGAATATTTGTTTATATGTATTTAAATGTTGAATACCGAGAGATATGCAGGGGCAGGAATGACGAACCCAAAATGTAAGTAGGTCTTTCATGGCTTATATAATTTATTTAACAGCAGATGATTCACAACCCAAGATTAAACGTACAGTACAATTGAGTCAATCCCTAGCGTGCCTATTAATTTCTTTTACTAGAGGTTAGTGAAAAGAAAGACTTTATTTTTTCTATTCAATTTTATCTCTGAATTGACTCTTATAGGTTTTTCCCTCTGCCTAAATCATATTGAATTGGATAATTATTCAGAAATCATCTTTTATTTTACACATTTTAATAACACTTCTTATTTTTCTTTGTATATTTTTCTTCGTATCATATTGCATGTAAGCTCTAATCATACATATAAGTTTTTTTTTTTTACTCTCTCTAGATATTAGTTAATACATTGGGTATCTATCAAACATTTTCCTATTGAATTAGATATTGAGGAAAAAGCATGAATCAACGACGAAGAGTAAAAGAAAACTCGTGCTTGCGACGGCGGGAATAAGCAAGCATCTTGTCTCTTGGGGGTAAGCAGTTCTTGATGACAGGGTGGCTGAGAAAATTGGTGTTCCATGCAGAGATGGCGCAATGTTTTAATGGGTCAACTATTTGCATTGACCCAACTTTCTCCCAAACAGGAAGCCAATAAGGGATCCATCCAAATGCAAGGTCAAGATACCCAATATTGTACCCTCCAAAGAATTTCTTGCCCTTAATCTCTTCTTCTATTTTATCCATTACTTCTATGGCTTCCTTCACACTCTTTTCCTGTTCATCCCCACTGCTACACATTGCAACATATGATGTCTTCGCAAGCTGTTACATATATATTCATAAAACAGGTGTTGAAAATGAGTTATCAAATTAATAGAGCTTGTGTATGTATATATACTACCGTAAAAGCTAGAGGGAGTGGTTTTCTTTCTCTCTTTTGGCTTACTTCATATTGCACGAACGGTGGAATATAAAATCTAAATATCTAATTACTATTAAACCATTACCTGATTTTGTTGGTTAATGGCAGCTAGTTTTGTTTTTAAGTCATTGTAAGTTACTTTTTTTTTTTTTGGTTCGATTAATGGTAGTTGTGTAAATCTACATAAAATGCACATGGCCAAATTTGATTGACAGTAAAATCATTGTCATGTACCTAATAATAAGAAAAAATTCTTCGTTGTTGAGTACTTGGGCCCAATTTCTATGTTGGTCAATGTGGGTTTCGAAAGAGTCATTTTAAAGGCCAAAACATTTTAATTATTTGCTTCTTTTTTTTTTTTTTTCCGGTGGTCTGTTATTTTGCATTCATTGCGAAGAAATTCTTATACGTATTAAGAGGGAAAAGGGAATTTTACTGTCTCTGCACTCAACGAGGAGTAAGGTGCATATGAAGGAAATAAAAAAGCAAACTATACAAAAATATATATTCTTTAAATAAATATAATTCATAAATAAACAAGGAAATTTTTCTTTGATTTGAATTTATTCTTAATCCATTATGAAGGAGTGAAGGTGAGTTCGCAATTATTTCCTTTCTTTCAGAAATTTACAACGTAAAAAATGAACCGAAAACATTTAAAAAATTACAATAGAAAGAGGGTGTGACAAATTACCTTATCAGCCACGGTACCCCAAAACCGAGTAAGAGCTCTTTGATAAGGATGTTGAGGCATTAGCGGATACTGCTGCTTCCATGTTTGATCGATGTATTCAACGATGATGAGTGACTCAGCGATTGGTTTTTGGTGATGAACAAGAACCGGAACCTTTTTGTGAACCGGGTTCAGTTCCAGAAGGAGATTGCTCTTGTTGAAGATATCTTCTTCTACATACTCGTAATCAACACCCTTTAGCTTCAGAGCCCATTCAACTCTATGACCAACTGGACTCAACTCAAAGCTCAATAGTTTCACATCATTCTGGCTTCCCATCATCTCTATGTTTCGTCTTCTTTTGTTACATGTTTATTTTCTTCTATTATTCCTAGGTTATGCGTTGGTTTTCGTACGTCATTCTCTAAGACGACAATTTTGACTAACTAGCATTAAGAAGATATTATAAAATATATATAACAGTATTCTTATTGAATTTTTCATGCTTTATTTTTCTTTTTAGACGGAAAAGGTAATAAACGTACTATGAGGTGTCTATGTTATTATTTACTATTGTTCGGAATTTTATTATTTTGTAGATTTTTTAGACAAGGGATTACTGGGTTTTTATTTTTTTGTGAACACGGTATTACTGTTTGTATGGTGATGATATGTTTTTAAATATTGATGATCTAATATTTTATGATTTTTTATGTAGTCAGTTATTCAAAATGTTTTAGATAATATTTGTATATCTATATTTTTATTTTTTTATAATCTTTCATCCTTTTTATTATTTTTTAGGTTAATTAATCCACCCATTTGCCAATTCAATTTATTTGTTTTTGGCAAATGAATTCATCAACCTGCCAAAATGTCGTTAAATAGGATGTCTGGACGTATTAGGATTTTTGACCTACATTACTAACCTAAGGCAACTCACCCTACCTAATCAACGGTGGAACAACCTAGAACAAGTAGACCCATTCTACCAGTCTTAGTTTATGCGCGAGAAATTTAGAAAAAATGTGATAGCATGTTTTGCAGAATTAGGAAGCTTCAAGAAGAAAAGTAAAATACAATAAAAATAAAAATAAAAGTTAAAAAAAAAGTAAAATCTTCCACGATGAATTTGGGCTTAGTGGGTTTAAAGAGTTGGAGGCGAAAAGAACAACTTAAAATTTGAGCTAATGTTATTCTTCTTCCATATCACCGGTTGGACTGTTGTTTCCTGTATCTTTAAAATTCAGCACTCCTTTTTTTCCTCCCAAAATGATCCATTTAGAATGTAAAATTAAATTGTGAATTGATTATAGATTTTTATTTCTGGAATGATCAATTTAAAAGGTAAAAACAGACATTCTAAAAAGAATGTAAGAAACAACTTTGAGGTGTAGGAAGGAACAACCCATCGATTGTCCACAGAATAAAAGTGAAAAAAGTCCAGCTTGAAAAAAGTCCCCTGTAATAGGCAATGTTTTTGTGTTTTACCTAGTCTTAGAATTGCTAATATGAGTAGCTTTTAATAAAGCTTTTTTAACGTTTTCATGTTTATTAGGAGAAAAAGATTATGTCTCATTCGAGTGAAGAGGTAACTAAAATTTGATCAAAAATTATTTTCATTAAAAATCTAACTCAACTATTACCTTAACTATTTAATTTTAATTTTAGTACATTACTTACTTATATTCAATCATTTGATTAGTTTTTAATTAAGCTTTAAGCCTGTTTGTATAAGTTGTTATTGTTTATTTGTTGAAACGCTCTTTGTTTAGCTAGCATCATATGTACATAAGTTAATTTGACTTAATAGAGAATTTCATTTTTTTTTCTTTTAAAAGTCCTTTTAAATCAACTTATTCAAATATTTTATATATATATATATATATATATATATATATATATATAAAACTTATCCAGGTAGGTTCTAAATACGTCTACAAGGCTACAAAAGTATAACAGTAGAAGTCTTGACGTAGAATTCATCATTAACGACAAAATGCAAATAATATAGCTGCATGCCATACAATCAAAGTTTGAATCTAGGAGGACAAATGATTTTTCTTCCCGGCCATTACAATTGCTACGCCCAAGAAGCAAACAATGATATAATTATGCATTATTCAAATCTAATAATACTAATCCAAAGCTTGATTTAGCCCTAAATGAATGTGACTATGTGAGATATGAACAAACATATTTTGATATTTACAACTTCATGCCACTTACCCAAAAAAAAAAATATGTACTATATATATGCGAATCAATTAGATCAAGGTGCCTTTGACTGAATCCTGGACCTCGATCACTTTTCTGCAATACAACAATCTAACCAGTAACCAATGATATTAAACTTCAGATAATATAATGTGGAAACGGATCTTAAAAGATAAAATAATTAGTATTAGGAAACTTCTTCGTCTATTCTTAATAAGATGCGATAATTTTAACTTTGGACACTGTTAGGCTAATAATATTCCTGCAATATTATAACTTGAATGTCGGACGTGACGAAGACCATAAAATTACTATGAATGAGTTGAGAGATGTTAAAGACAAACATACGAATATCATTCATTTTGAGGCATTACATCTTTTTCTTAGACCTAAAGCCATGCCTTCATGGCTTCATTGCTGAATCATTAAACTACCTCCGTGTTCACCAACATTCCAATTTGTTATACAATCTAATAGTTACATAGAGTAAACATTTAGATAGCGAAACATTTTGGACACACTGTTTTTTATGCTATGATTTTTAGTTATTGTTATTAAAAATTTAATGAACAGTACCTTTAATATATTAAGGAATAAAAACAATAATCTCCAGAAAAAAGAATAAAAATGAAATAATTAACATGTTAAACTGATATAGGCACTCGTTAACATTACCTTATGATGACTCATTATTTTTGCAAGGAGTGTGCCTAATATGAACAGGAAATTTTAAGATTAAAGATGGATCAAACACTTGATAAATTTAGGGTGTATTTGGGCCTCATAGTCTTTCTTCAAAATAGTTATGTACATTAAATATCAAATAAAAGGAAAATTTTAATTTCTATCATCTTCTGGTCTCCAAAATCCAAGTAAAAGAATATAGTTATATGTCTTAGATAATCCCTAACTTTATATTCAAGATTAATTCGCCACAGTTCAGCTTAAAGTCAAATGTAAGTGATAAATGATCATACTTTTTTTTGTACAACTCAAATTTGTTAGTTATATGTTCAGATCATTTTAAAGACAAAGCAATGATATTATTATAAACCATTACTGTAATACCCTCAAATATATATAAATGTATATATATGTGATTTAAAAATATAATAACAGAATAGATAATAATATCAAAGATAATTTTTAGAATAAGAACTAAACTTGAGTATTCAACTCCAGCCACGTGAAGAAATTCAGCTGAAACCTATCCTTAATACAATCTTTTAAGAGTCCAAGTGTCATCAGTAGAACCAAATTTTATCCATCAAGCTTCCACGTAAAGCCATGCATTAATGAGGAGAAGAATGTAATGATTAACTTTGATAAAAATCTTCCAAAAAAATTAGTTACATATTAACTAAACTAAATCTTACCGGTTGTCATTCAACCAAATAAATTAGTATAAATACTCCTGCATCCATCAAATTCTATACGTAGAACACTAACAACTTCCAGTCTTCCCAAACTTTCTCTACCATCTTCTCTTAAGTAAAATCCTTCTCTCTCAAAATTATCCTGGCAGTTCTCTAAGTCATTCATCAAATTTATCCAAGGTAGGCTAGGCTTCAATCTTTAATTTAACAGTTATTTCATTTAGATGCTTATTTAACCAGAATTAACTTAGAAAATTATGCTTAGAAATGTAATATAGGATGCAGTGATTTTTTTTAAAAGCTAGCAATAACGTAGAGCTTAAATTATTAGTAATTTGGGTCTATAAGATAATAATATTATATTAAGCATCTAACGTTTTAAATTAAAGAAATAGTACTACCGGGCCATAAATTTTAAACACGGCACCAAAGGTAATAGCTAAGTAATATATATATATTTATATAATGACAAACCAAAAGCAAAGTCCAACTTTTGTTTATCTCGGCCTAGCTTTTCCAAGTAAAGGTGAATAGTATACATACGTAAATTCGAGGCTTAAATATTAGTAGAGACCTTGGAACCTTTACACTACAGCACCTCGGATATATCGGATATCTCGGCTTTTCCTTCTTATTACACCATTACCTTGGCAAACTGCACTCTCAGCTACACCATTACTCTACACCTCTGCACCACCGGATCCACTCACTTGTCAAACACCCACTTCTTTACATATATATATGCACACATCTTGGCACTACCGGAAAAAATACACTCACCAGTATATGCACGTCCGAGCCGAGCAATCCATCTCGGCATTTCCGGATTCACTCATCCCAACTATTTATGCACTCTTGTAACTCGGATAGCATCTCTTCAAGCCCGGCCATACCCGTTCGAATATATATGGCTGCAGCACCAAGACCGGTCATACCCTTAACCCATGCCAACATCTCGATCCTCAGCCATGCCGGATTATACTTACCCACCTATGCACTTCAGCCACCATGCATCTCGGTCACCTATGTAGCCCGGCCACATGGCCCTGCCGATCTCATATATATACCTCGGCAACTCACCATGCCTGTACCTCGGACCTCGGCAACTCACCATGGACCTTGGCAACTCACCATGCCTGTACCTCGGACCTCGGCAACTCACCATGGACCTCGGCAACTCACCATGCCTGTACCTCGGACCTCGGCAACTCACCATGGACCTCGGCAACTCACCATGCCTGTACCTCAGACCTCGGCAACTCACCAAGCATGAACCTCGGACCTCGGCCACTCACCATACATGTACCCCGGACCCCTACACGCACCTCGGCACTCAACTCTACGAGCCATGCATAAACTAAACAAAAATCGGTATCTCGGAACCTTGCGTCATAAGAATACTACCACTCCGATTTTAAGATAACTTCTACGTATAAATTATGCCATGCAGATCCTTCCGGTTTTATTCCCGTATATATATAAAAATAAGTAGATATAGATATATATATATATATATACATATATATATATATATATCATAACATTAGCAGCTCTTAAATTTATTCTGGGATACACTATTACATGAACGATGCATAAAATGATATCTATCTTATGTTATGAAAGAGAAATATCTTATGAAGTTATGAGAATGACCCGAGTTTCAAATGTGGGAAACTGGGCATATGCTACTTATCTGGTGCTACTACATGGGAATTCATGCATGTTTGCATAAGACGATCGCAGCGTCTACATCCAGTACGAGATGTAGCTACATACAGTACGATATGTAGAGACCATGTGCACCTGTGACAATTACATTCATTTCCATACATTCATATAATCATGCATTCATTCAGATATATTGAGTTATTTACTAATCTGCTAAAATGTATGTTGAATTAAATTTGCTTTATTTACTAACTTTCTAACGTGTTTGGTGGTTTAGATTAGCCTACTGAGAAATTTATTTCTCATTAGATTTTATTTAATGTTTTAGATGGCTGCAATCATAATCTTTATTGATGCTCTGGATATCGCCTGGTATATGGATGAAGTCCGCAACTGCTATGTAGTTACCATGCAACCTGTGTTGCGTGCTCATATTTATTTTGGCACCCATTTTCCATTATCGGTGTTTAGTGAATATTTTAACCCTGCAGATCCGTTCTCTCAGTTTGTACCAATGTATCCAAACCCAGTCACAGACCCCATAATAGTTCTCAGTGACAGAGACAGTACCGAAGACTATGTGTAAATACTAGGCTGCGACTCTTGTGTATAAATAACAATGTTTGAAGTCCTATAATATATAAATTATAGTTGAGAATTTTGGAAAAGAAATTTGTACTTGTATATTTATACCAGAGACATGTACTAATGTACCACTCCTTTATATTTTGTAAATTTTATGACGACTAATTTTTTTACTAATACATGATCTTGTAAAATTTTAGTTTTTCTTGTTCTTATCTCAATTTATATTTTTTTTTCTTAAAAGACTAAAGGATAAAATAATAAAATTTAAAATAAAACAAATAAATAATTAATTAATTAGTTGGGATGTTACAATTACTGTCCCAAGTTGACTATGTTGTACCCCATCTCCTGTAAGTTTAATTAAGACCTGAGGCTATATTTCAGTCACCATCATTCTTTCGGCTGTGTCTCTTTTGTGATGTTTTCCCACCAATGTGCAACCTTGGTCCCATATTGTCAACTTCAGTGGGATTCATGAACTACAGCTAAGTAGAACTAACTAAAGAAAAATATAATATCATATCAAATTGAAATTAATTGCAATTCCAATACAAGACAAGATTCCACTAGTGTATATAATATTTGCAATCTTGTGTCATTTTAATTCAATGATCGCGATCAAAGAAAAGCCAAAGTTCTTTCACGTAAAAAGGGAAGCACATCGTTTAGTTTCTTTTCTTGCTCTGTCAACAATTTTGCAATTATTAAGAAAACATGAAGAAAAAGTCTAACTCTTCTTCATTTGACGCATTCGAAGACACACAAGAGACAGCTCCTCTCAAACAACTGAAAAGAAAACGTGACTCTTTCTATGTATAAACTACGGATTTCAATTTCTTGGAATATTAACAGTGTTAATTAAGGGGTCATGGGAAAATTATGGTGACTGAAAATATTTTCAAAAATCAACTATATATATTTAAACAAAAAAAAAAAGTTTTCATCACAATCAATTTATTTTCTGCTTCTCTCGTGCTCAGCTTCTTTGATCACATGCCTACAATGGACATTGGACAATGAACCCTATGGCAAAGAGTTTCGCGCTTTGAGCGGAACATGGGCATTGGACACAGTATTTTCCAGCAAAGACAATGACTCTGAATACTTAATAGTAGCAAAACTCCAAACAAGTATAATAATCCACGAAAAGAAAATCAAACAGTGATATTTGGAAGGGTTTACTGAAATTTATTTTAAATTATAACAAAATATTGGCTTATTTTAATCAATTTTTTAATAAAACATATGAAAATAAGTAATAGAAACTATCAAATTAATTTTTATTTATTCATTAATTTCAATGATTTTGAAGTTTAAATTTATAACCCAAATTATTGTACGAAAAAGTTTATTGTATATCTTAGTGTGAAAAGAATTCGAAGTACTTATGACATGTCAACATTTTCTGCTTGGTACTTGCCCATTTTGACTTGGACCATATGTTACATGTAACTTTTACTTAGATAAAAGTATTATAGATGATAATGTTTTTCTTTAATATTTAATTTACAAATTTCGAATTTGAATTTAAAATCATTAATTAAACTAAAATAATTTAAACAATAAAAAACATTTTTTTAAATTACCAAACTTGTCATCATATTGCTTGCAAAAATGAAAATGTAACTTAATACTAGTAAATGCACAATCAATTAACACAATGTTATTTCAACTTAATAAATAGTTACAAGTGTAAGTCTAAAAATAAATGAAATAATTTTCATTCTTTCAAGTTTCCAGAGTTTATCTTTGTTTTGATCAAGGATAAACGTTTCTTTGAATTTTTTTTTATTATATCTATTCATTGAACAAGTGATGATCCAACAATTCTTATTTAGAGAACTTTTGTACTTCGATTTAATATTTTTTTGAATCATCGTACTTATAATATGAATATGATGTTTTTTTAATTGAAGAGAATTCCTATCAATATATAAAGTTATATTAAATGTTTTTAAAAAATATTACTTATAATAATTATATTTAAAATTTCTCTCGTAAAATTAAGATAGACAACATTGATCATATGTACCAAAAGAAATGTAACTCAATAATATTTTAGTTTTTACATAAGTTGTTCATTTTTTTACTTTTAAAAAGTTGTGATATTGAATTCATTGAATAAGAAAATGTATGCAGAGCATTTTCCATGCTTCTGTTTCTGCTGCTGGCTGCAGTGCTGCTTACGTAATATTCCTTCATCCCTTGTGAGTTTTTATTACCGTCGAAAAAGCTTTTTGGAAACCACAATAATGTTTCTGACTATAGTGTCCCCCACAAATAAAAGCTATATCTGTAGTACGCATTTTATATTTTTAACATAAAGCCTGGATAATGGTAAACTTTATTCAGGCTAGCTACTTAGCTACACAAATGTAGCCGTTCATGTTCACATACCTACAATGAACCAGTTCCAATAATTAATTGAAACTTTTGTTGCGGTGCCATATGGAATAATGAAAAACGAAAACGGTTCAAAACTTTGATTACCATTGTTTCATAAGCAAAAATAATTAATTATTGCAGAGTGCGCGCTTAACCATCATTTGCTTTTCCAAATCAAATAAAAAGATATTTAACATGCATCTACCTTCTAGTTTACGAACATTAGAAAACAACAGCTCCCGGATTCCTATCCCTCACATGTTTCATAATGTCCTCCATCAGTCACAAGCATGACAGATTCACAGTTATTGCAAGTTTGCAACGGTATAATTTTTTTAATTAATAGACTTTTATTATTAATTGATGAATTTGTTATATAAAATATGTTTTTTTTAATATTCTAATTCATCATGAAAAAAAATATTATTAATCTAAAATTTGATCAAAAATTAAATAAAATTTGATCAACAATTATTTTTATCAAAAATTAACTCAAATAATATTCAAATGATTCAACTTAACTTCAACACATTAATTATTTACGTTCAATCACTTAATTTTATATAAAACATGTTTAACAAATAATCACACATTTTTTGAATTCGCCTGTGTGTTTTCTATTTTCTCTTTAATAAAAACATATATCATTATTTATAATTTTTTCCTAGCATACGATATATTATGATTTTATCAATATTTTGAATTCTAATAGGGTCCACAATTAGATCATACCCATCAATCACGTAATTAAGGCAATATGCCCCACACTATCATCTCTCTGGGTAGCTATACAGATATATTATTCCAAAAACAAGTAGGCAAAGAAAAGAAAAAATAGATAATCAGTGGCTTGTATGTCAAAGTTCTTGTACTACAAGCCTACCTTGGAGTATTTAACATCTTTCATGAGAAAGCTAAAGCATTCGTCCTTTTCCTTTTCCCGCGCTTTAAACACACTCCTATTTACTTAATCTCCCTCCCATTATTTTCATAAAATCTATGTTTATATATTAATATCACCACACTACCAATCTCTATCCTCCGCTCAAAGACTCTGATTTGAAAGTGTTGTAGTCAAAGATTTGCACCTGCTTTTCCAACCAAAATCTCCTTTTGCTACTGCAAACATTTTCTCTCCCATTGTTATTGGATTTCATCAATTTTTGCTGTGAAAACACACAAAACTCTTATGCTTCTTCAAACAAGAAAATATTTGTCTTGAGATGGAAACCATGAAGCCCAAATCAGCACTCAACGTTAGGAGCAAGAAACTGGCAAAGACGTTCCAGAAGGTGATAAGCCTCCGAAGTGCAACGAAACTCGCATCAAACAATGGCATTTGCATGCTCAACTCCCACCTCAAAGTCAAGGAGGATCGCTTCACCGATCAGAACAACAAACCCCACCAAGGAAACAACAAGAATAGAGCAGTTATGGAGGCTCTAATCGCGAGACTCTTCGCTGGCGTCACAACCATCAAAGCAGCATATGCAGAACTCCAAATGGCTCAGCACCCTTACAACAACGACTCCATTCAAGCTGCGGATCAAGCCGTGGTGGATGAACTTCGAGCCATCTCGGAGTTGAAGCGCAGGTTCTTGAAGAAGGAGCTTGATCTCTCACCTCAAGTTACTATTATGCTCGCGGAGATTCAGGAACAACAAAGTCTCATGAAAACCTATGAAATCACCATCAAGAGGCTCGAAGCCGAGGTTGAGTTCAAGGACAATAACATCTCATCGCTCAAGAAACACCTCGACGACTGTGTTAACTTCAACAAATCGCTTGAAAAGAAACTCAACTCGAGTGGCTCATTGTCGTTGTTTGATAACCTCACACTTTCATCGTTGAGTCCAACACATTTTGTTCATTTTCTTCACCACACTTTGAGATCAGTCAGAAGCTTCTCCAAGATTATGATGGCGGAAATGGAATCTGCTCATTGGGATCTCGAAGCAGCGGTTAAGTTCATCCATCCTAACGCGGTTTTCACCAAACCAACTCACCAAATCTTCGCGTTTGAATCATTTGTTTGCATAACAATGTTTGAAGGCTTCAACAACCCAAACTTCAACGTCCAAGAAGACAAAATCCTACATAACCAAGGAGCACAAAGCCTCTACTTTGACAAATTCAAAAAGCTCAAATCGTTGAATCCAAAACAGTACTTAACCCACAACCCAAACTCTTCCTTCTCCAAGTTCCTGAAATCCAAGTACCTTCAAGTGGTGCACGCCAAAATGGAGTGTTCCTTCTTCGGCAACTTGAACCAGAGGAAGGTGGTGAACTCTGGAGGGTACCCAGATTCTTCTTTCTTCGTCGCGTTTGCAGAGATGGCAAAGCGCGTTTGGACCCTGCATTGTTTGGCATTGTCGTTTCAGGATAATTATGTCACCGTCTTTCAAATCAAGAAGAACACGAGGTTCTCTGAGGTGTACATGGAGAGTGTCACCGAAGAACCCGTTTCGCCTTCCGGGGAATCCTCTGATTCCAGCTCCGGCGAGCTTAGGGTGGGTTTCACGGTGGTGCCGGGTTTCAAAATCGCTAAGACAGTGATACAGAGTCAGGTTTACCTCTCTCTGGTGGGTTCTCCGGCTACTTCCTAATACGTAGTATTATTAGTATTAATTACTGTATTAGTGTATCCCATGTCATGGTAATATTATGAGTATAATACTCATAATGAGTTGCCAAGTATATACAATAAATGTTTAGAAAAATTTATGAAATATATAATGTATAATAAGGAGGATTAAATGAATACTTGACAACTCATTTTCTG
>PYAF01005672.1:1738963-1749217 GCA_007407185.1 Glycine tomentella
GGAAGGATACCAAAGTATTAATTCATAATTCCTGTGTAATTAGGCATTTTTTGAAGTTGTTATTGTACATTTAGTCTCAAGAGTAGGGATGCTTCAGGTGCTCTGTTAGACTCTCTTCATAGAATTTATAGTACTATAACATTTGGTATATACACCTTCTCAATTTCTGTGTTTTTCTTCTGTTATCAGCGATGTCAACTGTAAATTATCTTGTGTTATTGTAATATAGTGTAATAAATGAAGGATAAGTCTCTTTCAGTTCATTATCATTTGGTTTAATTTCCAAGTATAGGAGTAAGGAGTAATGATTCAAAGCATAATCATTGGGATGTTTTGACTGGAGTGTATGTTAAGTTTTTACTTTAATAAGCATAGCCTTGATTACTTAACCAAATGCTGCCGTAGTGCTCAATTATAAACGTTATATAAAGTAAAGATTAAAGTTTGTGGTTATTTTGATGATAAGGTTCCGCCGAGTGTTTATGGTATTATTCTGTAATAAAAACATAATGTGTGTCCTATTTTTTAACTACCTTATCATGTCTTGGTAAGTATAAAAATGAGTACACATTATGATGTTCATAAGAGAATAATACTATAAGCAATGAAGAGATTTATCTAAATTTTGTCTATATTTCAATATGGATATGTTTCCTTTGAAATGAATAAATGAGAATGTATACCTACACCGTTACTTGCTTAGGAAGTGGTTTCATTTGAGGAAACGTTTTCCTTTTAAAACTAAACTTTGCCTCATTAGGTATTCAAACTCAGCCATGCTTTATGATAACATGTTTGGTTTTCAATTAGAATTTTAAAATCTTTAAGTAAGACTTTATGTTCAAATTTGATGAATGAAAAAATATGATTGTGAAAGATGATTTTATTAAAAATGATCGGTTAAATATTCAAACAAAATAATTATTAATAAAATTAGTAAATATTTAAATATTTCATACTTATTATAGTATATGTTTACAGAAAAAACAAAATTATACTTAAACTTGTTAGATATTTTTCAAAAAAAAAAAAAAACGTAACACGCACTTAATTAGTCATATTCGTTAGTCACTCCCAAAGGAAAGTGTTACTACTAGTTCCCACCTATTTAATGATTGATTTTGAATTCAAAGCCTTCCATTTGATAGAAAATTGAGTCTAAGGTAAGCCTGCCTTGTGTGCATGATTGATGATGGGCCAGGGATGCAATGGGAGAGACGAGCCAATCAAGTACTTCACTATCAATGACAACAGGGAGGCGCGTGGGATAAGTCTGTGGAGGGGAGCCACAAAGGATGGGTACATTAAGTAAATGTGAGAGCAGAAAGAGCACAGACCCATAGCCATTTTGGACCCACATGTCAATTGGCCAACAGGGTAGCAACTAGCAATATTATGATCTTGATTAATCTGATCTAGGAATAGAGAATCAGCGTGGTGGGGTAGGAGATAATTAGATTTTAAGGGCCCCACAAAAGAGAAGCTTTGAGTGTCAGATTTGTTTCTTCTTGCGATACATTTTTGTCAAAGATAAACTTACTGGCTGTTGGAACAGTGATCGGTTCAAACTTTGCAACAATTCATATCTGATAGCAGATAATTAGGGTATATGCTGCTTAATTTGCTAGTAATCTGACCCATTAAAGCCTTTTTTTTTATAGTAAAAAGCAAAACCTGACCCATTAAAATATGCGGTTAATTAACCTTTAAACACAGCCTAATTAGCCTACATGATGATTTCTCAAACAACATGTTTCTTTAAAAAAAGAAAAAATATTAATATTATAAAAATTTTACACATCACAACTACTCATCATTTCTAATAAATTTATTAATTTTTAAATTAATTATCTTAAAATAATTCAAATAATAATTTATAATTAAATGATAATATAGAATAATATATAAAGATTAAGTTCTTAAAAAAAAAAAAAACACAGCTGAAATCTTAAAATATTTCAGCTGTCCCGCTCGAGGTAATAGATAGTTAGATATAACGAGTAGAGTTGTTCATTTTATAGACGAACAACAGTCCAAGAAAATATGGATACGATACATCAGGACACAAATATTATATGATACAGACTTGTTCATGCAATCAATGTAATTTTTTAAAAGAATTTAAATAATTAAAATGCAACAAAAAATATTTAAATTGTTCATGCAATGTCTGACAGATATATCTCACGTGATTAGGGTAAAACACGACTACCATTTATAAGTATCCGTTTGAAACTTGGAAAATTCTTATTTCTTTCGGGTAACTCGATCGTAGAAAGTACTTGGATTTTTTTTTACTATGGTTCACGAGATAGATGGGCAACATGTCAGGGTTAGATATTACGTGTAGCAAATAATATTTTTTCTGTCGTTTCCATACCCACTCACTTTCACCACGGCACAATCCCAATAAACATTTTTTTCTATTGTAATTGGGGAATAAACTTTTTTTTTCTTTTCAAATTTAGTAGATATATAAAGGAATCTGATCGTGGATGTCTATAGTGTTGTATTTTTAGTTTAGAAAAAGAATTTAATTTATTTTTTAAGAACTTATTATTTGTTTCAAATCTTATTTTATCTTTGAGATATTATTTAAATTTAAAATTGTTATAAATTTGTTTATAATATTTTAGGATTTTTTTCTCTTTTAAGATCACAATGCAAAAAACAACTTGAAGATGGCGCAGGTTATGGTGGAAAAGTAAATATTCTTGTGTATGGTGTACAAAAGATAAAGGTCTTTATGATGCATCAACAGCAATATTAACCAAACAAATAGAAATTTTAGAACTATTACAACATGAAGAGAAAGAAAAATCAAACCCATATTTAAGAAGAAGAAAAAATAGAGCTCTATGATCTGGGTTGTGTCAATTCACTTTGTCATGTAAACTACCGTTGTGTCATCACCACTTCGTGTCTATTGGCGGCAAATCTCTAAAAGATCTTGTCAAACAGTATTTTGTGGTGGTACACCACATTTGGCTTTCGTGGTGGTGCCTCGAGTTTGGGTTTTGTGGTGGTGTGTGGCATTGGTCGGCGTGGAGCATCGTAGATATGACGAATTTGTTGCTTTCGTGATGGGTTTTGACGGGAAGCAATCTTGCTCAAGCACGCTAGTTTTACCATCATGCTCTTCCTTGTTGATACACCACCGTTGAACACCATGCACTATCGACAGACGATTCGAGCTCAAATCTATAAATCAGCAAACATCGTTACCATCAAGACATCGTTGATTCTCCACCACCATAGCTACTACTATCAATTGTCACCAGTTTTGATATTGAAAATAATGACAATGATGGGGGTGGTGTTAGGAGGGGTGGTTGGAGACTATAAATGAAGGGTCGATGAGAAATAAAATGAAGCGACCTAAAGTATAATTGGGAAGAAAAGAGGTGTTGGTAAGGTGTAAAAGGTGTATCATAATAGCATGGAATTAATGAGATCAATCTAAACATCTTTATTTTTTTTGCATCATACAAAAAAAATTACTTCCGACCGTAATCTGTGTCCTTGAAGATGAAAAAAAAAATAACTGCCCCATAATCTCTATGCATCCTAAGCATCTGATAGCCAAGATATGTGATTGCATCATTGATCCAAGGGGGCAACAGAGAAACTTTATTCTCGGTATGATATATCATATAAATAATCATCCGTATCTTCAAATTAATTTTAATGTAAAAGTTGAGCATGCATTGAACATTTAACATAGAGTAAGTAGGAATTCTCAAGCAATTGGGTAAGAATGTTTCCCGGCCAATTTGGATATTTTATTTTATTCGTAGCTTGATCTGCACTCCTAATACCAAACACTTTGGGGGCAGACCCGGCTAATAAATACTAAAGAGCTCATCAATCAATGCCTTCGCATACCTTTAAGAAAAGTTCAAATTTTTGACACCATGATGACAAAAGGAAACCTCTTTGACAATACATTTCATGAGGAAACACAAAATCCGTGTGTTTTTAATTTCTTGATGGCATGGGACGTCTTTGGGTTTAGCAAATACAAAGCCGATCGAGTGCATTGTAGAAGTACTGGTGGACTGCTAAAACAAACACATTGGCAGACATAAATGTGGGAGTTGGGATTGGTAAATGAGACAAGTTTAGGGTGTGGTTTGATTTAAGATTTTATTTTATTATCACTTTTAATTACAAAAATATAACCAATAAAATTATATTTTTATAATTAAAAAATAAAATTTTATTTTTTCAAATCAAACAATGTTTGGTTTGTAAAAATAGGAATAAAACATAATAGAAGAAGATAAATCATGATCTATTACACTGCTTAACCGTAATCCTCCCACCTCCCGCCCCCAATTCGGGGTGCACTTGATAGAACAATATTTCTAGATTATAAAATTATTTAATTATAAGTATCTTTAGTATAAGAATAATAATATGAATTTAAAAGTTATAATTCATTCCATTTTATCATTTTTTCAAATAATAGAATAATTTTTTTGTTTTGTTTCATTATAAAAAATCAAACAATAAAATGATGTTTTTATTTCAATCCATCTCATCCCATTATTTTTCAATCAATCTCATTTAATTTTCTACCACCAATCCAACATAACTTAACATTTTGAAAATATTATTCAAAGAAAAAAAATATTTTTCAATATTTAAAAGTAAATTTTTATTTAATAAATAAAAATTAATATTGAGAAAAGATCATTTGTTTTTATGCACTCATGTTTAAGATTATTCATGTTTACTGGTATAAGTTTGATTTACTGGAAGAAGAAAAAATATGAAAGAACCCCCGTGAAGGCTAAAGGTGTGTGTATGCCTCGCTTAACAATTCACAAACAGAAAAACGAAAAAAGAATCATTTTGGCCCATGCAGGTCTCGAACCTGCGACCTTGGCGTTATTAGCACCACGCTCTAACCAACTGAGCTAATGGGCCACTTGGCATATTACTTCAATAGTAATATATCTATTACTATTTTGTTATATTAGAGCATTTACTCGTGCTTTTTGACAATTCGCTAATGAAAACAAGGTTAGCAAACATCCTTTGTTTTATACTATTGAATTAAAGGAATAAAATATACATAATAGAATGTATTAATTGTATATGCTATATTGTAGACTTGTAGTATGTTGCAAATGTTACAAATTTCTAACGTTTTTTTTTTTTATATATATATTGTAACATTTCTAACAATACATAATACTTATTCATCTGATTTATATTTTTTTAACATTTTTAATAATAAATCTTACTATTTTTTTCTTAATTACCTTTTTAGTATTTAATTATTTTTACCTAGTAAATATTTTTTTAAGCTTGAATACAAACAAGGCTGGTAAGTGTAACATTCTGTGAGCTCAAGGTTAGCAAATAGCAATGGCAACATTCTACGAGTTCTCTCTACTCTCATTGTTTTTATGCTTTAATGTTTTTTGAGCTTTCTTTATTCCCATCATTCTTATGCGTCAACATTCCGTGAGTTCTATCTACTCTCATTTTTCATAGGTATGCATGGTTCAACATTATGTGAGTTCTCTATACTCTTTGCATTGATAGTTAATAGTGAACACATTTCACCTCAACTCTTTGCATTTTTCATCGTTGTCGATGAACACATTTTACACATTAACTTTAGCATTGAAGTACCTCTCATGTACATAGGATGTTGCTTCTTGCATTTTCACTATTGCTTTCTGTTAGGTTCCATTGTATTTTGAAAAGTCCAATCCAAAATGTAAGACTTTTTGGAATGCAATGAGACACAACTGAAAACAATAATAAAAGTGCAAGAAGTTTTAGTCTCTCATGTATCCTTTACATTCTTCCTCCTCAATCCTCGTTGTCCTGAAGACGCAGCTGAACCATTTCTAGAGACCCAATTCTGAGTGGGCCTTGACAACTTTTGGAGACTCAGCTTGGTTAGCGCCAATATCATATTAAAAATGGATCCATGTCTTATAAAGAATATTTGGACTATATTGCAAATGACATAGGACATCTCAATAATAATAAAAATGAACCTTGGAAATTATTAGACTGAAAGAGAGAAATTTAGTGGAGATAACTATAATTATAAGGATGGACCTATCCACGCAGTGTGTGAAGTGATTTGTTGCGTGTGATTGAGAACGCTGACTGTTGAAGTAGGATTGGAACACAAGTACGTGTGACATACGTCGAGCTTCTAATGAATCATGTAGTTTCTGATTTTTTAATAATGTTTCCGGTGTGTGAGGTGTCTGTTATGGTAGGTAGAAGATTCAATCCTCTGCCGTCATCCAATACATATGGATGCAAATAAATTAAACGTATAGTTCAAGTGAGACGCACACATTATTTTATATTCTCATTTTCATTATTTTTTCCCCTTATCTTCATAAAATGCTTCTTTAGTTCAGTTTAATATTTTAAAATGATTAATATAAAAGTAATATTAAAAGATTGATTCCTATTTCAGAACAATATTTTAAAATTTAATTTAGAATAATTGATTTTACTTGGATGCTATTATAAAATTACCTTTGGAATGTAATAGGTTTAATTGATCGATTGTAATTTTTAATCTTTTAGTAATAATTTCAGAAGATGTGCCAGGCTAAAATGATAATGCAATTACTCCAACAAGAAAAGAGTGTTGGATCAGAAGATGTGCAAATGGCAAAACACAGGCCACTGACGGTGATCCCCTTCTAAAAAAAAAACAGCTGGGTGCTGGTTGAGGATATGCTATATCTTGGTTCTTTGGACGCGTTTTTAGTCTTTTCTGATGCTATTGTTTTTTTGGCCAAAATGTGCAACTTAAGTGGCAGACCAGTAGTTGTGTACATGGACCATATCCAAGACTATTTTTTTCTTCCTCCTTTTGTACTTTAAAATTTAAGATCTCACCTACCATGCTTTCTGAAATTGAGTATATCTGGCATTTAATCCAAAGGACTTTTTACTTATAACACTTGTACCATGAAATTTTTTGTCAAAGTACCATAGTAAGAGATTGATCAGCATTATGTGCTATATGATGGGATTGGTTCTGGAATTCTCCCACAATTATACCTCAATTGCGATGCGTAAGGGCTAGGACAATCCGGGTCGAATTAAAGTTCTTTGTGTCCTACTCTTCTTGAAGTAAAAAAATTGATGCAGCATAACTATTGTGTTCATTATGGGAGATACTCATTTCGCTATGGTTCTGGACTGTTAGTTATATTATATATATATATATATATATATATATATATATATTAAAACGCTTTTTTTTATGAAAACTAGATCAGCGCCCGTGCAATTGCACGGTAGAAAAGTACAAAACAACTCAACAGTGTCTGTCTTTTTCATTATTATTATCATCTCAGTAAAAAAAATGTAAAAAGAGAAAAATCGTAGAAGCAGTAATATGTTGACCGTTGTAATGAAAAAGAAGGTTGGACAGTTTTTATAAATATATTGATTAGTTAGTTAAATTACTCGTCAAATCTCTAATTTATATGCAAAATTTTAAATAGGTCCCCCATTTTTTTTAGTCCCTTTAGTTTCTAAACTATCATCAATTGTCATATTTTGTGACAATTTTAAACTACTAACAAATAAATCCAAGACCCTAGTATTTTAGTTTAGGAATCCAATTTAACAAAAAAAAAAAGTACAAGAACTTGCTTAAAAATTCACAAATAATTGAGGTATGTATTGAGTAATTTAATCTAAATAATAAAGTTAACACAGGTACTGACCTAGAAAAGGTATCCTACCAAACAAGTAATAACTACTATTAAACTATTGAGATATTGTTGTTACAAACAAAAATGAAGTTAATAATAATATTTAGGTGTTACTCACTAAGGTTAGTTTAATAGGAAGGGTTGGGGTAAATGCATGAACAATTATGTTTGATCCTCATTATTATTATCATTGTAGTCAAAATAATAATATTTGAGTGTCATGAATTGGGATATTTAGTCATTTGAATTAAGAAAATGTGAGAGAGAACATTTTTTTTATGTGTGCGTGAAATGAATGTAATTTTTTTGTTTATCATGTTATTGGTACGTAATATTCACTAAATTTATTGATGATTAATTTTCGTAAAAAATTTGATTGGACATCTTTAATGAAATTTTTGCCTTTCAATTATATTTTTTTCGTTTATAAGATTCAAATCTTAAACATTGTTTAAAGAAACTGACTCCAATACCACTTAAATTAACGACTTAGTAGTAAAAATAAACATTATTCATTAAATTTTATCTTAAATGATCAAAGTTAATATAAGTGTTTTTTTAGCCCATAAATTATGTCATAAAAGCCTTGCATATAAATTTTTTTTAGTAAATACATTTGCTTTGAAATAAATATCAAAAGGTTATGTCAATGAAATAGCCTCTTAACTTCCTTTAAAAAAAATAACCTCTTGACGTTGCGTTGAAAGTGACATATCAACAAAAATAAGTTACAGTTAATTTAGGAGAAAAACTCTACTTTTTAATCATGTGTCGCTTTTTAATTAGAGAGACTGGAAAGGAGGAGAAAAGTATATATAGGCAATTTCAATCTCTAACCATTTAACGAGATCATCACCAAGTCACAACTCACAAGTAAGTACCAACACATATATATAGTTAGACGCCTTAAAACACATTGACTACAAGATTTAACTTTTACTTGTGCGTATGAATAACACTTTAATACAAAAGACAAACGACACTTTAAGAAAAGCTATGCCTTGATAATAATTAAACATCGATTGTCAAACAGATACCCTCGAATCTTGACGCACCAACTCTTGGTGAAAAAAAGTAAGTGGAAGCTTACAAAGAATTGTCTGGAATGAATTTTCTTTCTTTCTTTTTTCTTTTTTTCTGGTATTCTAATTTCTTTGTATGACGCCAAATGGGGTTATCCCTGGATTCCCAGTAGCAGATCAACAATTTCTCTCTGTTCCAATTCCAAATGGCACATAATATTATATTCCAATTGAGAAAACGTTGATGCAAACTGCAAAGCTTACAAGTACGCCGAAAAAAGAAGTGACGTAAAGTTCAAAATGTATTCATTTATTTATGTTTGTGAATGAGTATAATCGTAAAAGGAAAGCCGATAGTCCCAAAGCAGAGGAAAGCATAAGCACATATATTCTTTCATTCCACTTTTACACAATTAAACTATTCCGTAGGTTTATTTATATCACACTTTCAAAATCCTCTTTACCACCATATAAAGAATCTTGCCACATAATAACAAAACTGAACCAATAAAAAAAATGTGGTGTCATATCTCAAGAAAGAAGTTAAAGAAGAAATAAATAAACACACAAACTTAATTTATTAGTGGCCAACACCTGGGCTAGGGACAGATCTTAGAAGAACTCGATCGATGGCTATGAGGTGTCGTGCTATGAGCTTCTCATCAACCTCCATAGAGTGTCCTTTTTTGCTTGGTGAAGAAGGTGGCACGGTGCCCTTAGGAAGTGCACTCAGAAACAAACTGTCCCTTCTTGAAGATGGGTTTTCCTTCTTCTGCTGCTTCTCTAGAACAAGTTTTCTGGCTTCTAAACACGAGCAAAATGAAGCCAAGAGAAGCATCAACAGGAGCAGCAACGTGCTAGGTCGTGCCATATTGTGAAAGAGTGAGGGAATGGCTTTATGAGGGAGTTATTGTATTATATAAGGAAATGGAGAAGTGGGTCGAGAGAGAGAGAGAGAACTTGGAGATCAAGCTAGCTTTAAGGAATAAGGGATGGCTAAAGTCAAGAGAAAGTGGGCGTGGGGTTTGAAAATCCAAATTGTGATTCAGACAGGATGTGGAATGGGATTGTTGGGATTGAATGTAGGTGGGTCTATAGTAAATTAAGATATTGATCATATATTAAAAATGTTACAAGCCCCACACTCGGCATATAAAGTAAAGGAATTTGTTAATATCTCTTAAGAATTTATCTTAATGAATATGTATTAGATAGTATATTGAATTTAATTTTTAGGCACTAAAATATTACATTTTCTTTCAATTATAAATTATATTTGAATTAATTTAAAATAATTATTTTAAAAATTAATAAATTTATCATATATTATAATTAGATATTTTGTAAAAAAATTTATATAAACAATATATGACATTTTTCTATAGTATATTTTCTTTTTTGGTTTTAGTAATTTAAAAATATTAATATTAAATTTTTAATACTAATCTTTAGAGGTGAATTATTTGATCAGTATATTTTTAGTGCTTTAAATTTGGATGATTATTTTTGTAATCCTT
>PYAF01005672.1:1769333-1779640 GCA_007407185.1 Glycine tomentella
GGTAAAATCAAATATTAACTAACATATATATCCTTGATTTTAATGAAACTATATTTCTTTTCTTTAAGTAAGATATTGGATTTGAGTTATAACAAAGATTAATTATCAACAAAACTAATAAATAAAAAATCATATATTACATTTACAAACAAAAAATTAAATTTATAACGTCTTCTTGTTCTAAGTTTTAATTAAACCACTAAAAAAACAGTAACCATGGAAATGATATTTTTTTTAGTCAATTGGAATAAATTACCATTTCCATAGTTACTAAAATAAAGAGAAACTCAAATAACTCATAGAGAGGGAAACCATTATAAGGAATTTTTTTAAAGATAACTCATTTAAAGAAGACAAATCTATCTTAAAATCTCTTCATATTAGATTTTTTTAAAAAAAAAATCAGCTTAATTTCACGCTTTATATGTGGAGACAACGATCGTACTGCTACGTTTGGCAATAAAATATACCTAAATACCACGCGCACAGTAAATTTTATCAGACTGCCACACAACATAATTCGCTTGTCAGTCCAGCGAACTAAGTGATGGGCATGTGACAGTTAGGGGGTAATTCGCTGAACTGGGGAGTCCAACAAATTAGGTGGACACGTGACAGACAGGTAGTAATTCGCTGGGCAGCCCAGCGAATTAGATGGACATGTGTCAAATAGGTAGTAATTCGCTGGGTAATTATTGGGGAGCCCAGCGAATTAGGTGGACACGTGGCAGATAGGTAGTAATTCGCTAGGGAGCCCAGCGAATTACGTGGCAATGGAAAAAAAATGTCAAAAATTTCGAACGGTCATAACTTTTGATAAGAATGTCCGATTGAGGCGTATGATATGTCAAAACGCTCGAAATTCAGAGCGGAAGCCCTGGGCAACTATCCAAAGGGGAGTTGGTCTGCCATTTTTTCCAAAAAAACTTCTCTAATTGCCTCAAAATTATGATTTAAGATTACAATGTATCCTTTAAATGGTCTAACTTTTGATAGAAAATGTCCGATTGAGGTGTACGATATGTCAAAAAGTTCGAAATTCAGAGGGGAAGCCCTGGGGTTGGTCCGCCATTTTTTCCAAAAAAACGCCTCTAAGTGCCTCAAAATTAAGATTTAAGATTACGATGTGTCCTTTAAATGGTCTAACTTTTGATAGAAATGTCCGATTGAGGCGTACGATATGTCAAAATACTCAAAATTCAGAGGCGAGCATTTTGACATATCGTACGCATCAATCGGACATTTCTATCAAAAGTTAGACCATTTAAAGGACACATCATAATCTTAAATCT
Source organism: Glycine tomentella (assembly GCA_007407185.1). NCBI lineage: Eukaryota > Viridiplantae > Streptophyta > Magnoliopsida > Fabales > Fabaceae > Glycine > Glycine tomentella. The sequence continues at coordinate 1,770,626 of PYAF01005672.1, forward strand.
TAATTTTGAGGCACTTAGAGGCATTTTTTGGAAAAAAAATGGTAGACCAACTCCCTTTTGGGTAGTTGCCCAAGGCTTCCCCTCTAAATTTTGAGCGTTTTGACATATCCTACACTTAAATCGGACATTCTTATCAAAAGTTATAACCGTTCGAAGTTTTTGACATTTTTTTTCCATTGCCACGTAATTCGCTGGGTTCCCCAGCGAATTACTACCTGTCTGCCACGTGTCCACCTAATTCGCTAGGCTTCCCAGCGAATTGCTACCTATCTGACACGTGTCTATCACCTAGTTCGTTGGACTGACAAGCAAATTATGCCGTGTGACAATTTGGTAAAATTTACTGTGCGAGTAACATTTAGGTATATTTTTTTGCCAAATGTGACAGTACGATTGTCTCTTATATGTGTGTGGGGTGGGGTGGGGGGTTCAAAGAGTGATGATAAATTTTAAAATATTATTAATAATAAAAACTCATAAAAAATAAAGGTGTAAATAATTTGAATATTTGAATAAAGTTTTTAGCATTGTTACAAAATATTTATCAATGATAATTTCAAATGAAAAAAAAATGATTAATCATTTTTAGTATAATTCTTCTCTTCCAATCACATTTATTGAATTGAATCAAGTTTAAATTATTTTATAACTTAATTCAATTAAATATAATTAAATTGGGTTAATTTTACTCTCTTTTTTCTAAGCAATCGAAACCATTTCAACTCAACCTTAATTGAGTTGGTTGGGATTGATCGAATAAATAACATTCTGACCATTTAAATTTAAACGAACCCATTCTCTATCACTTTAATTTGAGGTCGGATATTCCATTGTATCAGTTTTAGTAGTAAAAAAGAAAAAGTTTGTTACGTACTAGAATTTGTGTTGTTAATATCGTTATCAATTTAAACGAACATTTTGTTGATTATGGCCATTGGTTGGCATTTAATAGTATCGGCGCATTACTAATATGTTGTTCTATGAAGAAGAAGAGATGGGGATAGGGGTCCAGTCAAATTTCTTGTTTCTTTCTCAAACATTGTGGAATGCAAGCTCTTGAAATGGACGCCCAAAGTTACGCTAATTACAACTTTACTACCACTCTCACTCCTCCCCAACCCTACTTCTTCTATTTTCCTTTTTTTCTACTCTCAATTAAGTCAAATATAGGTAAAGGCTACCGCTATTTAGGATATTAGTTAAAAATTAAAAGAAAAATTATTTTTATTCAAATACATCAAATAATATTATTCATATTTTTTAAAATATTTTTATAATTTTATTTTAAATATTTTATAATTTTTAATTAATGTCTTGAAAACACTGATAAGTAAAAAAAAATTAAAAATATCTCAATACTAGAAAAAAAAAATGCTGGTATCTTTTTCTCTTGTGGCGCACGAAGAACGTGTCAAACAGGCACCTCTAGTTTTTGTAATTTTTTTCTTTTCGTGTTGACTTTTTTGCCCTCAACTTGTGGTCCCACACCACGGCGCCGTGTACCGCCGCCGCTCCGCCAGCAGCCCCTGCCGGAACACTACCGAGCACTCAGGCAGCTCTCCGAGGTCGGCGAAGAGCGACTCGTCCTCCTCCCTCATCGGAATCAGCGCCACGTCAGCATGGTACGTCGTGGCCATAATCGGGCTTTCTAGAACCGTGGACGACGTCGCTTCCATCTCCCCCAGCCACCCCAATTCCTCCGCGGTTGTTACCATGGACTCGTCCGCGAACTTCTCGTCCGGTTCGACCGGATCCGAAACCGGTTCGGGTCCCGGTTCAGGTTTTTTGGTGGGCCTGGCGTGGTTTCTAGAAGGTGGCCAGGGATGGTTGTGGTCGGAGGAGTAAGTGACGACTAGCATTGTGGGGTCCACGCCGCTCCTTTCCACCTGTTTCCGTGCCGGACACCCCTTCGAACTGCTACACCTGTAGTACCCTCTGAGTCATAAACAACAACCACTTTCACTAATCAAATTAACGAACCAGCAAATAGTTTCTTGTCGTCGGTTATATATGTTCACAAATTAACCTTAAAATAACCAAACGTGTTGTTGCAATGCAATGGAATTATATAATTACCTGGGATAAGGGGAACCCTTGATGGGTTTCTGGCCATACTTTCTCCATGCCCATGAATCCGAGGGTGGGGCGTTGCTCTCTCCTTTTAGCCTACACCCTTCTGTCTCCTTCATTGGGATTTGCACCACCCTTTTCTGTATTGCCCTCCTGCTTATTTCAACATAACCAATTCCCATCAATATTACCCTTTCAAAATTCCATAGCTATATATACACACTAACTAGCGAGGTGTTGTTAGAAGTATAGAATTGCTCATATCAAGAATTGTCATTTTACACTAGAGAAATCTAAGAGTTTTTGATCCAATAGTTGAATAAGTTTACAAACTAATAAAAGAAAGAAGAAGAGAGAATTTCTCAATATCAATACCAAAATCTTAAATTTTGGAGAGTATATGCAATTTCTCATATCGTTGTTGTTCCTTTGTGAATTCGTTCCTAGAATTAATTTCCTTATATGTAATGTTTCGATTTTAAACGGAAGGTAATTAGGTATATATGTAGATAGCAAGAAAGACTAAGGAGTACTAACCTTCTCTTTGATGAAGAAGTGGGGGAGGGGACTAAGCCATCGATGTTGAACACAGTGGAAGAAGGAGGGGACTCGGCAATGTTTTCTTGAGCTATATCAGTGTCTTGATCTTGTTCACTGGTATATGAGTTAACGTTGTGGTTGTTTTTTCTGAACTTGCTATCCATTTCTTGAGATTTGGAGCTGGTAACTGTGTTGAGTGTGATATTATATATTGACCCCTGGATCCCACCTAGAAGGTGGCGATGGTGATGACTATGGCTAATGGGAAAAAAAAGGGTTAGCTAGATTACCAGAATACAAGGAAATTAAGACAATTAAGAAGGAAAAGGAAATTAAAGGGGGAAGGAGGAGAGAGAAGGTGGGGTGCCCCTTTAAAAACGGGGGCTTCGTGTGTTGACAGATTGGCTTGGTCTTTTGTTTATTAGGGGACGGGAGAGCAAATACTTCATCATATCCGAACAAACGCTAATTTATATATGAATATGTCATTTGAAAGCAACCCCATGATTTCTTTAGTCGTTATTTTATGTGAAATTTCCTTGAGGATAAGCCCATTCATTAGTTTAATGGAACTAAGTCTACCCTTTTTTGTCATATCTGGGGCACCCTTTCAAACACAACTTAGTCGATCTACTTTTGCTTACATATATAGTGTACGCAGTATTAACTCCTCAATTTTAATTAATTAACTGGGTTGTTATGGATGGAATGGTGCATCTTCTTCATATTATTATATAATATATAACGAAGATGATAATTGAAGCGTTTTATGTCGTGCTAGTTAAAAACGGATCCAGATTTTTTCTGTCGGAAGAACACACATTCACGTACGCAGTGAGACGACTAAAATTGTTTGATGGAAATCTAACAATTCTTAAATTATTTTAATAAATTTCATTTTAAAAACACTTTTAAAATACTAATCGTCTGATTAAATCAGACGGTCTATATTCATGAATGCCTGAATACAAGTAATCCATTTCCGTCAAAAACAGGGTGAAAAACCAAAAAGGTACAAGTTCCATACTCCAAGTGCGAAGGCTATACATCAAAAATAAGTTTTTTTTTTTTAAAAAAAAATTACCAAAAGAAATATTTGTTTTAAAATATTATATTTAACAAAATGTTAAAAATACTGGTTTCTCATTGGAGATTAAAATCATATATTTTTTTATATAATTTTTAGGGATTTTTTTATCAGCAATTTTTAGGGAGTTAAATATAAAGAATTATTTATATAAAGATTTAAATTAAAAAAAGTATTCCATCGATTCATCTAAAATAAGTGTCATTTAAGATTAATTATTTTACAAAATTAATCTTATTAAATAGATGAAATAAAATAATATTAATATTTAAATTCAAAAACTAAAATAACATATATATTAGATATGAGTGAAAAAGAATAATTAATATTATATTAAAAATCCATGAGACTTTTATTTTAAGATAATTTTTTTCCATTCGTGGCATTTATTTTGGGACGAATGTAATATCATTGTTTTATGAATAAAACTTATACTTAAACTATATAGAAATTAATAAAGGTGCCAAACTTTTCACCAAACATAAAAGGGCTGGAGAGGAAAGAGGCAGAGGGGAGGAACAAAACTGGCTTTCTTTTCCAATGAAATATCCTACTTTGAAATTGTTCTCGCGTTAAGCTTCCTTTAGCCAAACCAACGAGAACCTTTTCTGTGGTAAATGTAATAATAATTAAATTAATTATATTATGTATTGCATTATCATTAGTTAACCAGTACTTGGTCATGTACCATACATGTCTAATTTCTTTTAAAGATAGTTTTGAATTCAAATTTTAAGTATGAAAAAAAAAAAAAAAACTCTCACTAACTCTGTTTGGCACAACACAGAAAAATAAGATTAGTGAAAATAAGAAAGAGAAGAATGGAAAAGAGATAAATAAATAAAAAGTTGAATTTTGAGTTGAGGAATACAGGAGTGGAATTGGGAAGAGAAAATATTAAAACTTCTTCTCACCTTGAGAATTATAGGGTGAACCACCTTAATAGGTGATTCATTATGTATCATTATTTACGACCTTTGGATTAATTTAAGTAACACAAGTTATTATACACAATAGTCTAGCATCGGGAACGACGTTGCAACCTCAAATCTTGGTTGGAACCACCGCAAGTCGGAATCCTCAGTTGTTCAGGAAATCCACCAGATTGAAACGCACAACCTACTCGTAGAACTCCTGGCCTCTCTCGCATCCTTCACTTTCGGCCCCTTCGTCATCCTCACATAGTCACATTCACGAACAAACACAGAAACCTCCCCATCTCCCTGCATCCCTCCATGGACACCTCCTCCACTTGGCCTTCTTCAACAATATCATATACCTCTTCGGTCATTTAATCTTAAACCCAAACAACCCATATTTTTTTATTACCATATTTGAAACCCAATTGATAAATTTTGCTATCATTTCCATTTCATGATGGTTGCTTCAATCAGAAATTAGAAACCGGAAATTCAAAAGCTGTGTAATCTATTTGGTAAAAGTTTACTACTTTACATCGATATGTTCCAACCCACTGTGCTACACATGTTCATGATTTGTCTTCTCTTTTTTCTCTTGCTTTGTGGGATTCTGTTAAGGTGAAATTATATTATCTATAGTTTTTGGAGATTCCTGTTCCCCTCAGATTTTGTATGATGTTTTCAAGTGAAGCATTCTATTTTGGATTTTTTTGAACATTTGAATGATTTATTTAACACACTATGCATGCGGTGTTTTCTAGGAGGCAAAGGCAGTGGACTGCGACAATGGCAGAGGCGCGCGGTGCGGCTGATGGTGGAGGAGGAGTTTCTGTTTCTAAGAAATACACAACGATAATGGAGTCTTCAGCGGTGGAGAGTTTCTAATTAGGGAGAGAATAATTCCGTGTGAAAGGTGCATGCTATATTAGTGAGGATTAGATGAATCTAGCCATGAATAAAAATTGTGCACTTTAGACCACTTATAAAGGTGGTCTACCGTAGCATTGTCCTTGGTTTACTATGAAAAAAGAGGAGAGTAATGAGATCAAAGATAATAAGATAATAGCTCTAACAATAAACAATCAAGTATGCATACCACACTTTAGAATTGATTGTCTAACCTGGAAAATCAATTCTCAATAATGAAAAAATTCTCTCTAAAAACCTCAATTGATTATGTTGGATGCCAATGAGCAAATCATAAATAGGGAAAAATAATTGATTAAAATATACTCACAAATGACTAAAGGTTATAATTTTATTATAAGACTCAATAAAACATAAAAATATTGATTTCTCACACATGAGAATTGATTATGAGCATATAACATATAGATAAGTTAGAGACGTATACATAAAATCTTAAAGAGAAAATAGATCATGAAAGAAGAATAAAGATATCAAGGACGATTTTTTTTCATATGTGTGGACTTTTAGATCAGTGCGAATAAACGAAAAAGAATAAGGGGATCAAGGATGATTTTTTTTTTTCTGACATATGTGTGGAGTTTTACATCAATGCGAATAAACGACAATAAAAACAAAATAAAATGTTCTTTAACAATTGACAAACAAAAATTTGTTTCCAACTTAGTGGTACAATGAGAAGATCATTTTGGACACTCACTTGATAATCTACTATCTCTCCTTAAGTCTCACAATTTTCACCACATTAATTGGTACATTTTTTATATCTATTGGTGTATTTTAATACAGTCTTTCTCTCCATCTTGTTAAAAAATGCATAAAGAAAAAATTACTATATATAAAGAGCTCATTAGCTAAAGCTATTATGAATGGGTTGTATATAAGATTACATATTATTCTCTCTGGACTTATATATTTAAATAAAAATAATTATTTTTATATAAATTAAGAAGATTAGTTGAAATAATTTCATTTTATAAATGTTAAGTAGGAAATAAGATTATTTCTAAAACATCCTTTATTAAAATTTGATATCAATAATAAAATAAAGTCCTTGAAAATAAAGTTATAATTAAATGAAAGATGTTTAAGGAATATTAATAATATCATTAAATATGAATGAAATTAATTAGATTTAATTATATTAAAGAATTATGAGAAAATACATAAAAGGGATATTCTTAGTTCAGATCCACTTTTCAGTTTTCATATTGCAACTATATAACTAATTAATCATTTGTTAATTAGTAGGATAGGGGGAAAAGGAAGAAAAACAACAAAACTGAGCTAAACAACGGTCACCACCCCCAAAATTGTTTAATATACCTTTAATTATTTATTGATGATTATATGATCACATTTATTTTGTATCTAAATTCTAGAGAATGGGTAGCTATCGAAAAGTTTAAATAACATTTTCATTTTTGTCATGACGTATCATTTAATATTCAGATCCCATTAGTTTTGAGTTTTGACCGAGTCACTTATGGCTGGATCTGTCGCTCTGTAATGTGAAAGGGAATGGAAGTACCTATTGGCCAATATGTTACATAAAAAATATCAAAGACCAGAAAACAAATCAATTTTCTAAGGTGCCTAAAAGCGTGAAGCAATGCAACAACTGGTTTTATATTATTGATCATTTATTATCTCCAGCAACCCAAATTTTATATTGTGAAACTCGTTCAATCCATTTTTATTTTCTACATTTTGTCAGAAAAATAATAACTATATCAATCTACAAATGAGTCGGGGGAAAAAATAATGTATTTGATAGGTTTCTTGTTCCCCAAATTTTGACTTCCTTTCCTTACGGCATTAGTGATGCACATTATTCTCCACCATAAATTTCTTTCTTATTATATACTACCTTCTCTGGATATCTTATATATTTTCGCTTTTGTTTATTTTACAAAAGATCGTGAGATAATCTAAATCTTCTTTCCAAAATAATCGAAGGCCTACTTATGACTCATAATATAGACATTTAATGGAGTAGTTTATATTTATACAACAATTATCCTTAAGTTCATGTGAATTTCTAACTTTTATTTTTGTTGTTGATGTGATCGTTTAGCATTACTACTACAGTATATTATTTTGCCCTGTAAAATGGCTCATCATGATGTCACCGCCACCTTCCAAGAAACAGAAATTTCTCCATTTATTCGTTTCATTTTTCAAACCCCTTAATTAATTATATGACAGATTTATAAGTTTCATTTCTCACTTGAATAAATAGTAAATCTATTGATAGTATAAAAACTTGTTACATTATCATCTGATTGCACTTGTAAGTAAGTTTATTGATTTTTATCATAATTAACTTAAAAATATAATCACACTTATCATAATTAGTAGATGATGTAAAAAGTTTATGCTAACATTTCATAAAATTAAAATCTCTATATATGTATACAAAAAAATGTATTAAATTCAAAATTTTAACTACATTTTTTTTATTGAATTTAACCCTCTCTTTGTACGGGGTAATCTTTTATAAATATGTAAACAATGAAAATTCTAAAATTAACTGGATATAATTTCCCACTTAATTCTACCGCATTTTTATGCATCAATTACAACATTTTGATTAACACCTTTATTTCTTCATTTATCAAATTAATAATTTAAATATGGATGGGTAAGTATTTGCTACCTTTAAATAAATTACTGGCTGAACTAGACGAGGCATCAAAACATCTCACTTCCACACGCTGAACATTTTTCATTTTTGTCCTTTTCCTAAGCTAAACTTTGACAAAGGTTGCTTGATTGTTTTGCTTCCTTGGGAAAATTATTTCCTTTTTTTCTTTTTATTGAAGCCATGTAGTATAAATTAATTAATAGTAAATGATATCCTCAATCCTCCAAGTGTGTATTGTTCGAGTTTTCAAAGAATAATGCCAATTTGATGATCCCCATGCTCATTGACTTTGTACCAAACCAATTGAATGTAACTCACATGCCCTGTAGAATCATGATTCGTGTAACCTGTAAGTCGCATTAAATTTGAAGATTTTTCCACCGGTATTATTAATTCGTTTGATTTCAGTTTTTCCATAAATACGATAACGTGAACATTACTATTTTTTTTAATCTAAGCTCTCAACCCTGTCAAAGATAATTCAAATAAAAAATTTAAAATTGAAATGTTCTTCAATGTTAAATTACAATAATTTTTTACTCATTTATCAATAATACTATAAGAAACATGTCTTTTAAGTGACAGAAATTTAATGATAATATATTTTATATGTTTATCATCATTAAATTCTTGTCCCTTAAAAATATATGTTATATACTCATAAATTAGATAGGAATATAAAATCAATTTTTCATGCTATTTTTTGTTTTAAATTAGTTTCTTAATTTTTAAAATTTTTAATTTTTTAATTATTTAATTAATGATAAATTAGTCTTTTCATAAAATTTATCATTTTAAATTTTTGAATATAATTTTATATCTTT